>JAUUEB010477913.1:0-11261 GCA_032362205.1 Clione limacina | reverse complement strand
TGATCCCAGGTGACCCTGTCGCTGGTCGGCCTCCAAAGTCCTGGAGAGAGAATATCGCAGAGGACCTCAAAGCTAAGAGCCTAGCACCAGAGCTTGCCCTGAACCGTGACACGTGGCGAAGTGCCATTTCTAGGGACAAAGCTTAACCCATGCTACATGGAAAATACACTATAAATGATGATGATGATGATGATGATGATGATGAATTATCTATACTTTCATAATCAAACAGGTATGCAGACAAAATACAAAAATGGCAATAAATAAAAAGGTTAAGAATTCTAACCAAGCATTACCAATGACAAAGCTCTTAAATTAATTACCTGTATGACAAGGGCTTTCTGCCTGGGTCAGTTGGAGGATTACAAGCACCCACAAACTGAATGCGTTCAAACTTCACCCAGGCTTGGTCAGATGTACGGTAGAAACCTCCATGTTCCATCATTTGTCTCAAGAAAGAAATGACACGTTGTGTGCCTGAAATAAAAAAAATCATTTGAACTTTTTTATTTCAATCTGTAACAATTGATGTACAATAAGTATAGGTTTTTATCATATAGAATGAAGAATATCCAAAATAAACTCTCAATACAATGATTCAAATAAGAAATACATTTCTTAATTACATAAAATCACAATTGATAATGAGAAACAACAATAACTTAAAATAAGGTTAAAAATCATGATAGCTAAAGATATTTAATATGGAAAAACAGACATCTATTTGTTGCATCATCATAAAAACTGAATCCACTCATAGTTATTAGAACAGCAAATGTTACCAATGTTAATAGCTGATGCATAGATTGAATATGTGAATGAAATAAGTTGAAACCAAAATGAAAAAAAGAAATCATATTTTCAGTACAGTTTTATTTTGATACCAAGAACATACATTTTTGACCCCTAAGATCTTTTACTTTTTACTAAGATCACCATCTTCCCAACATCAAGATAATTAAAAACATGATGAACAATGTACAAAATATTCTTACCATATTTGTCCATATCAGGCAAGTTGATCTCATCACAGAACAGAACCAGCCACTTATTAATCTGTATTGGAGACAATACGAGACCATTGGGAGTTCTACGGAACTCACAATAGTGGTCAAATGTCTTCAACAGCAGCTCAGGAGTGGTTGCACTGGAAAAGTTCAAGCCTACCACCTGAAAGGAAATTTGTGCATGAGATAAAGAGGAATGTTAAAGGCTTAAAACTAAGGATTTCCAAACAGCAGATCAAAAACAAAATATGTAAATTCTACATCAACACACATTTAATCATGTGGACTTTTTAATATACGCCACACACTGGAAGAATCTTTTAACACAAATATTACATTTGCTTTCACAGCATACTGACATCTGAGTCTGGCATCAATCCCTTAATGACAGAAAATATTGTTACTTAACTACCAGTCATAAAAATTCTTGTGTATGACAACCAGCGAGGGATTGAGCTACTAACTTTCTGTGCTTAAGCCAACTTTGGATCACATGTGCAGTTCTGATATAAACTTTTTTAATGTCAATTAATTGCATTTCACCCTTGCAATCTATCAATAGATGCAACAAGCAAAACAAAAGTATACAAGTGTACAATAAATAAGATAAAAAACTAAATAAAAACAAAAACTGTTTCAAAAAAATATTGCCATCATATTGTAGTATTTTGAAATTTAGCTTTTATGAGCTTAATAGATTTCAGACACCTACATGCCTAGAAAATAAGTAATATACCAGTTGAGTTATAAATATAATACATACCTCCATATCAGGAAGAGCTCTAAGAGCACTGAACAAAGTCATGGTCTTTCCAGACCCTGGCGGTCCACACAGAACCAGAGGCTTGTGCTCAGCCAGCCATGTATACAACAAACTCTCGTGTCTCACTGTGTCAATGGTGGGAATAACTACATCAGGGGCAGCAACTTTGTGAGTCTCAATCTCAACCTGAGGTACTTTGCTCTGCCAGGCTGCCCAATCTCCATTCATTGCAACCTTAAATCATAAAAAGAAAAAATGCACAATGAAAGATTGAATAAGATTAAAATCTATTGTTATTTTAAAAAAAAGATAAATTGTGTAACCATGTTTTTGTTTAGAAGTTTTGAGATTGCCGTTTTCATCTTGCTTTTGACCTCTTTATGGCGATGCAAGTATTTTCTAAAACTTACCTCACCTTTATAACCCCCTTCTCTCAAGTGATTTAGTTTTTGAGTTCAGACTTTTTTAGTTGGCTTAGTAAATCTATTTTTAAAAAAACTACTACTTTAACAATACATAGCATACCTCAAAATCAATGATTGGTAAGTTTGCTGCTGGAGGAAGAGGGATGGTCGTGATGCTCCTGATAAAATCACCAAGCTCTTGTCTCACTTTGATGCGGCTATCACCCGACATTGACCACAGCAGACTGTGCACCAGGTACTTTGTCATGTAACGCTCCATATGATCTTGCTGCAATCATAAAGATAACAATAGACGGATTACATTTTATTCCTGACAGCTGAGACAATAACCGTTTCCAACCTTTTTTTCATTCATTTCCATTAAAAAAAATATAATCATCTCTTCAAAAACTCATGATTATCTAAGAATTTCCTTTACAAAAAGTTTATGTTCTGCTGACTCAATCCACTTGCAAACTACAATCCACAACCTACTAAATACAATAATTAAAATTGACACATTGACATCTATCACTCAAGTGTGATGCAAACCATTTGTGTACAGTGCCAGAGGGGCCAAAATCTTTTAAGTCTTTTATTAAGCAAGATTTCATGATCATTGGTTCCAAACACGGCACTAAGGTCTATAAAATTTAACATAGAGACATTGCTATCCTCAACAAATTTAAGCAATTACTTTAAAAACTCTGAAAAGGGTATATTCAGTTCTATGACCCACTTTGTTAGCTGTAAGCTAAAATTTGTATCCCAAACCATGGTGATCGAAATGTTAAAGTAGCTGTTGCATGCAAAATGATTTTGCCAAGATTTGAGGCCAGACTAGAATAAGGTCAGTAGTTCTTAAAACCATTGTTCCAGTCCATGTTTCTTTAATAATTGCTAAACTATTGAGTTTTTAAAGTTTAATGGTACTGTACCAGACAACAATGGATGTGTTTATAAAATGTGTAAACGCAATGTATGGCAAAAGATCAATTATAGACTCTCTTAGCACACTTGTTGGTAATACATCAAGCTCACAACATTTTATGGGTACTGTATGATTACTTTTATTTCATGATCTTCAGTAACTTGATGGAAATAATCAAATAATGTGCCAATTAAAATTACATCATGGGAATAAGTTAGGGGGATTTGTACAAGAACATCTCTAATTTGTTCAACTTACGAGTGAAAAAAGACGCAGTAACAGACCTAATAACCCCTAAGTAAGAGAATTAGGAATCAACACCTCAAATACAGGATTTCAACCTAAAACTCAGGATCCATACGGGAACAAGTAACACACATTGAGAAAAATAATACATTAGAAGTCAGCAAAAGAATCTTGCACAAAATCAGGATTTATAACCAAGGTAGCAGAATCTTAACCTAAAAAATTAAGGATCGATACATGAACAACTACAAATATACAAAACACCTACAAGGGAATAAAATCGAAGTTTATCAAAAAAGACTCTCCTATTACAAACAGCTAAATATCCATCAAAAGCACACTTTATATCCATAAATAGGTCTTTTCCATTCACTATCTTGCTCTAATACATCGCAATTAACAAATATTTACATTTGTGAACATTTCAAAATATCTATCTTGGTCCAAGATCATAAAAATTCAGTGACTAATGCTATTTGTTTCAAGAGGATTTTAAGCAGAGAAATTTTACACAACCAAAAAAATAACACACATTATAAGTCAACATAAAAATGTGCAAAAAATTGGGATTGTAACCAAGGTAGTTAAAACTGGTCAAAATGCAGGAAAATCCCACAAAATTCATGTTTGTTTGCAGGTCTAAGTAGGTTGGACAACTCTGATTCAGGAAGGTGAGATGGATAGACAGGTTGTTCAGTCTTACCAAAAAGCTCTCTTGTAGTTTGAAATAGCTCTTTGCAAGTGCTTTACAAAACTAAATTTATTTGTTATATAATACTTCAGCTTTTAAAAAAACCAGTTTACTTTCATTTTGAAATAAATGTAAATAGTTAATTAATAGTTTAAGTCATAAAAATACCAGTATCAACATCTTTCCTGCTTTGCATGCGTTGTTCTAAAGAAAACCAAGGGCACAAATTGCACTCAATCGTATTTCTAATTTTTAAAGGGTCATACATATCATATAACTGTTTGACATAAAGAGTTAAAATCCTCAAGACCTATGTCATTGTCCTTATAGAAGAAGGTAGAAGCTTCATGTTGAATGTCAGGTTTTAATACATTTTGATGCAACATTTTTCACTGACTTTATTCGCTTTGAAAAGCTCGTTTCACAGAGAATTATAAGATGATCACAAATAGCTTAATTTAACAGATGCAGACTTGACAATACTGTTATTGACAGGGGAAATAATCAAACGAAATGTATGAGTCCTTTGAGTGGACATTGTTCGTACAATAACGATGTAATTTTTTTTTTGAAAGAAACTGTCAGTTAAATCATTGTAGTAAACATTGAAGTCACATAAAAACATGAACATCTTTAATGGTGGTACACATTGTGTGGACTGACTAGACAAGAAATGTATTTCAAAAAGTCACTATTTGAAAACTTTTGTTCTGTGGAGGTTTGCACAAGCAGATGAATGAGACTTTTCTAATTGGAAAACTTATTCTGCTGCTTCAAAAGACTGAGAATATAGAGCATGCATTTCTCGATAGGCAAATATGAGGAGCACAGAAGCAATCCACAATCCAATGCCAGCACGAGGTCTAGGAAAATATTTGAAATTATAACCTGGGGGTCTAATGCTTCCGACAATCTTGTCATTGCCTTTTGAAAGCCAGGTTTCTGTATGAAAAAAATGAGATCAATATTTTCTTCTTATGTTAATTCCTTGATTTTACCAAGTTTATTTTTACAAGACTGACAATTTTGATGACAAATTAAAAAAAGATGAGAAAATGGCAATGAAGATATTACTTGTGTCAATGTCAATATAAGGTGGTTACTAATTGACATTTTTCGTGTGAATAAGGAACAAGTTTGGTTTGAAAGTACATGACTTTGACAAGCTCTCGCTACAACCAGTACAAAGTTGAATGCTGGTAAATCCTTTTTGACATGAAAGAGTATGTAGTTGTTGAAAAGAAGGCTGAAGCAAGTTGGAAATTGTGATAGTAAGATAATAAAATCTATACTAATATTTGACGGTTTGAAGATATCTTAAAAATGGCTGAATAAAATATAATGAAAAGTTCGCAGAAAAATGCAATGATGAAAAAACTCTGAAATCCTAGAACCGTTTAAAAACTTGGTTTATAAACAAAAAACACACAACAACAAAATCAGACATAAAAAAAAATGTACATAAAAAAAAGTTTATCCAGAAAATTGTCACATCTGCACTTGAAACAAAAGGAGTACAAACAGTAACCACATCAAATTATAAATACCTGCATAGGAAAGTCGTGTGAATGGTTGTAGGTAAGAACATTGCGAATTCCCTGATTCAACATTGAAAAGAGAGCCGTCAAGGCACGGAGCCTAGTGAAGTCCATTATGTGATCTAGTCCGTAGGCATACTCTAAGCATCTGTTGACCAGCCCATCCAAAGAAAAGTATGGTGCAAGGAGATTCATCACATCCCGTTGGACCTGTAGAAAAAAGTTTTAAACATCAGTCTGATTATTCTATTTTCTTCCTGGTCCATTGGTCATAAAACGTATTGATCATCTAAAGCCAGGACAGGGTAGTATCAGCACTTTTATATTTGAAAACAACTCTATGATAGCTATCTGCTGAAGATTGATGCAATTCTAAAACCTTTTCAAAATCAATGCTCTGTGTCAGTTCACTTAAGTTCTCTCTTTGTTAGAGTATTATTCAAGAAAGTCATCTGTTTGTACATGCAATTGTTTTTTCATTGAATCAGTGGTTTTAAATATTTCTCTTTATCTGACTTTGCTGAATAAACACCTGTAGTGAACCCACTTTTTTATCTCTTTGCCTAAGGACATTAAAAACTGTTTAAAGATCACTCAGTAAATTATTATCAAATTTCAGTTAATTTGATAATTATTCTTCTAAAACCAAAAATAAGGAGAAGGCGGTTGGATGGCTGCTGAAAGCTCCTGGTGGGCTTCAAACACAACTCAATTGTTAATAATCTTTACATTATCTAAAAAATTAGTAAATAAAAAAATCACACACAACTGAAAATTGTTACTAATAAAAAATAAAGCAAGGACCTGCAAAGTTGGGGAGACTTCATCTTCTTTGCTCTCTGCTCCAAGATTCCTATTATGTTTGTAATCTTCCTCACTCTCCTCGAGAGGGACATGACGACTCTCCCGGATGTAGCGTTCAAAGATCATCTCTGTAGAGAGGACATCTTCACTGAACCAAACCATACCACAGCGACTCACAGTTGCAAGGGTAGCATACTTCAGATCTTGCACCTCAAACATAATGCGTACCTGTATCAAAAAGAAAATATTCAAAAATAACATTTCAGAAAAGGTGTCACTGACAGAAAGTAGACAGAAACTTCCCTTATACTAATTTACAGTTTTCTAATGGACTCTATAGTAAAGTAAAGTAACCCATACTCATAACTGAGCTTCGGGTAATCAGGAGTTAGAGTCCCGACATTAGACAACAGCAATTGAAGTAGTTTGTCATTGCTTTCCTCACCCACTTTACTTCGCTTGACCTAAAGAGGTTAGCTACTCATTTTGGCAAGTGGCCGCAAGTCGAAGGGGGATGTTTTTCAAACACAAAATTGGACTCTATAGTGTATCATTAAAAAGATGATTCCTAAAGCAACACTTTTTTATCTTGTTAGATTCCAGGAAAGAATGCAAGGTACGAGTGTCTTAGGTCCAAAAACTTGAGGTTTATATAAACGCTACTTCTAGTTCACTTATGAAAACCAATATTGTGTCTAGTCTTCTGGTATTGGTTTGAATTTGACAAACCGTTATCTTATTTATTTGTTCTCTAATAGTTCAAACAACTTTTGTTTAATCCAATGTAATGACTGTCCTTCCTCGTATGTCGGATATGGTTTGGTTTATGTAAGGTTTTACAGCGCTATCGACTCAAAGAGGTCATTTAAGCACTATATATATTGCTATGGCATAAGACAAGCATATTACAATACAGGCCCAATAAAGAAAGCCATATCCAACAGTTAACTTTTGCCTATGGAGAGGGCTTCAGTTCTATTAAATCAGAAAAGAGGCCATTCCCTCAGGCTTAAAGAAGTGATACTTGACCAATGAAAACTGTCAATCAATCGTATGTATACCTCTTAAAGGGTAGCAAATAATATTTCACAACATAACACCTGGATAGATGATAATTATCCAGCTTAAATTCTTAATAAATATAACTTATTGTTAAAAAACTGGTGCTTACATCAGTTACATAACTGTTATAAATATTGTAATTCTTGTGATCCTTGTATTCAAAAAACAGGTTTATATATGCTTAAAAACAAAAACATCAACATATTCATATTGATAAGATATGTACAAAATATTTCATTGTCAGAAAAAAAAAGAACATAATTCAGAAGAAAAAATACGAAAAATGTATGGAGTTATTTCCATTTGCCTATTTGCAGTTATTTCCCTTTACTTCTCCAGAGCTTTCCCCTTGACCTCTTCATTAATTCACAAAATTATATCAATCTTATGAACAAATTGAATAGTTTATGAATAAAAAATCCAATTAATCTAAAGTCAATCCAAAGCCATTACAATAATTTAACATAGGTGTTATTATCAAAGTTTATATTTCTCTGATGTAACCCAAACTCCTTATTGGACATCAGTTCTGCCTCTCACTCTACACAGACCTATGAGATATCTTTATTTATTTTTTGCATGCTATTGTGACAGGAAGTCAGCCTCCTACCATCGTTTTCAATGATGCTTGGAAGTGAGGTAAGGCCAATTCAAAATCAAATACAAAAAAGTAGCATGATAACCTTGCATACATACAATTATCAACCACACACAGAGACATACATACACCCACACAAACACACCACAGACTGCAGCATTTGCAGTAAGATATGTCACCACATACCACAACAGTAACTTGACACAAATGTTCTCACTTATGGGATTGTATTACCACAGACTTCTCAGATTTCAAGTTGACACCTGAACTACCTGGCAATTGGACCCCGATTTTATTAATAAAATAACTAGTAGTGATATTCAAAGCTTTCAATTACTTACATTGGGAGGAATAGCCAGACGTTCACCATTTGGTAAGGTTAACAACTTGTTTTCATCCAAAACTGAGTTCAAGTTCTCTACCCACTGAGGGTCAACATCTCCATCAAAGATAATCCATTGACGTTTGCCAAGCTCTCCACGTACATTGTCAATAATTCTTTTGAGAAAAAAAGATCACTAAGCTGTAAAGCATGTGTAGCCAAGAATAGAGCATTCAGAAATATATCATAATGGTAGATGCAAATAAAGTGTACTGTTATACAAATAGTGTTTTCCTTCCTAGTATCATTAGCGGGTCACATAAGACAATGACCATAAAAATGACTGATCCAGTGATTGTACCATGCTTAATAAAGTTTAGACTCTAAATCCTCTTGCGGAAAGTGCTATCAAGTCCTCACTACTTCTCAAGGCATAATTATGCACTGTAATTATGGCACCTTTGCGTGGACTATTTCTCTTCCTGCTGATAGCCTTTTGTTTGACATTAAACCCAGTGTATGCATCATTTAAAAAGGGTCTAATTGGCGACAAATTTACAAACCATTCATTGCTTAATTGAACATCTACCAATTCAATACCTTATTCGCACCAAGAGTTGTGTGGAAAAATGCAGAATGCTTCTACTTGAGTGGGGTTACCGTCCCACTTCTCTCTTGAACCTTATAACTCCTATTATTTGTTTCTTCAAATTCAGGGTTATATCTATTTAGTCCCATGTGAATTACACATTAACGCACACATACTTTATAAAATATTACGCATGAAGATAAACTAGAACATTCTTTCCATCAAGTTAGGCTCATTACATCTATTCTTTGAAAAGGGAGAGAAAATGAACTCACTTTCTCACAACGTGTGTAAACAGACCATCTGTCCATTCTCTTGTGTTTGGATCCAGGTTTCCATACAAAGCATCCTTTGAAATGGACTGTAAAAAAAAAGAATTCATGTCAATTAAATTAGAAAAGGGAACAGTTTATGAATTGTTTATGTATATTTATATATTGTATTATTTCAAAAATTATCCCAACTTAAAACTGCTTTATCTCCACAATCCTATTATATAATTTCATAAAACTTAATACACTAATACAACATCAATCACATCATATGTGAGCTGTGAAAATTGAAACTTAAAATTTGCACAATTAACTGTTTGTTGGCTCTAACAATGCGTGAAAATTTGACCCTCACAAAATTCAATTGCTTTACAATATGCAATAGTCCCAATTATTATTATAGTTTTACCCTCAATTTCAAGCTTTAATCATAGGCAATAAATAAGAGTGATTAAATTCTAAGGAACATACCTTTGGATCAATAACATGGGCTACACCCTCAGTGCCCTCCAATCTCTCAAGGGCCTTCAGTAAAACTTTCCATGCCATAGATTTACCACTACCACTTGGACCAACCATCATAAGACCATGATGCAGCATTGTGATTTGATTGAGTTGAAGAACCTGCATGAAGAGGAGAAAGGATATTTACATATAAGGCAACATCTAAAGGATCAATAAGAAAAAATTACGCATTCAGTCTTAAGCTGTACAAAAATCAGCACTCCAGAGCAAGGGCCCATATAAGGAAAAGTCGACCAGCCACCCACTTCCGGGCTAAAGATCCAGCTAAGGTGAAACAACATAGCTGCTGAGTTATTCTTATATGTCAGTCACTAGTCTTAACTTGAACTATTAATACATGTATTCATGCCAATCTACCACTTTACTGTGTTGCTGTATAACAATCCTTTAAAACTATCACATTCTGAACTTACTCAAAGTGGGTACTTAAAAAAGAGGTTCAAACAACATCTTAAATATTGACTTACCTTCTCTACCCAGCTGCCACCCAAATCATCACCCTCTCCATACACAAGATACCATTCGTCACAGACTTTCCTGATTTCCTTGCGCAGGGCACTCATTTCTGCTGGGCTGTACGCCACACCAGGGAAAACATCACTGAGCAGGCTGTGCAGTAGAGGAATATCTTCAGCCACCAGTTTTGGTACCATTGTCTCCATAACACTTTGAATCAAAATCTGAAAGAGTAATTAAACAGATATTTTATCACACATTTACATGTTTTACGCCCCTTTCCGTCCCACTCTTAAAAAATGTGTACACCCAAACTGACAAAGGATCAAACATAATAATATATTGTTAAAAAACTCAATGTGCCATTACAGTGTACATCTATTATCTAAACTATTATAACATATAAGTTTACGAGTCAAACATATCTATTTTGGGAGCCTAAAAAATTTGTTTACATAATTCAGGTAATGGAAACCTAAAAATAAATTTGGTAGTGAGGACAACAATACCTCTTGCTCTGGAACATTTTCAGCTATTGATGCTTCTTCTACAGGCTCCCCTCTATCAATCAGTCCCTGTTTGATAAACTTAATTTTGTCTCTCTTCACATTACCAGCACTGACCAACACACTCTTCAAAGCTCTCAGACCAAAGTCATAGTGAGACTGAGGACTTAGCTGTTCATCACACAACCTGATCAGAGAATAGAAAACATTGGCTGGTCAAATTCGAGGAATAGAAGTAGAGTCGCTACATTATTTAACATCTACATTTCTGTCCAATAACAAATTTACCTCTATCAAACAAATCATTACAAAATGGTCACTGTAGGTACACTCTCATAGTATAAAAAGAACCTATGCACATAATGATTTAAATATTGAAAGGAATCCGTCTTTATAAGAGTTGAAGTCAAATCAATTCAGAGTCAAACGATCACTTCGATACAACGCTCAAAACGGCTTAAACGATATATTTGTCAGAAATGCTCACTTGAATTTCAATTCAAAACGACCCACTCATGACCGATCGCTCTCAACCACTCGTCATATG
>JAUUEB010477902.1:0-11262 GCA_032362205.1 Clione limacina | reverse complement strand
GTTGGCTTTTTTGTTTATGATATCCGATTTCCTAATTAATTATCGTACTTCAAGTAAATCAAACGAACACTCAAACTAAATGGTGGATTTACGAGTTCCTTTTTTCATTTTTATGATATTCGGTTGGCTTTTTTGTTTATGATATCCGATTTCCTAATTAATTATCGTACTTCAAGTAAATCAAACGAACACTCAAACTTGCTTAGCGTCAACCTCGCAAGATGTATTGACCTTAAATATTGCCATTACTTCCATTCGTTATGTAAATGCAGAAGTAAGGTGTGATGAAATGTTATACACTCAAACAATCTACAAGTGTGACATGTTTATCGAAAGGGTGGGTACAAGCAGACTCTGTCCAGATATGTCATTCTGACCAAATATTATATATCACATTTAAATATATTTTCCTACCCATTGAAAAAAACTTCTCTAACTGCGTACTATTTCAGATTGGTGAAATATTGGCTTTTATAATTTTCTGTCCATGTGACATCTAAGATTATCAACAGCGTTTTTTTGTTTGTATAACTGACCGATAACAAATCGTAATACATTCAGACCCGTTAAATATAAAAACATCTTGTTTTTAAGCAACTGTTCATAAATCGATCTAAAAATGTGTGGGGCACCATGACCAAGCTGACGTAACGATTGGTCACTCTACAGTGAACTAAAAAAGTATAAGTTAGAATTTATAGTATTTCAAACAGACGCCATCGTTACTGCTCAAACAAGTATAGAACCATATAACTGGCTTTATACACAGTGCTGACATACAATAAGATATTACCAGAGAGCACAGTATCTGTGAAGCAGATAGCTGAGTGGTTAGGGTGTCGGACTCAAAAGCTGACCGTCTTAAAGCGTTGTGAGTTCGACGCTCGTAACGGGACAAAAATAATTGCTATCATGCTCCGTCTGCCCACTAAGCAGGGTATCTGACTTATAGGCTATGTAAGTTAACAAAAGTTCGTCGCCTAACAGGCCAGACTCCTTGTATAAGCTGTATGTACATGTGTTTCTCCGTTGAAGCGACTGTTTTTGTAGGTTTACTAAAGTTGATAGATTGATTCCTTAAATACTCTTAATGTACATGTGTGTCTCCGTCCTGCATATCAGGGGTAATAATTGTAAAGCGCTTTGAGGTTACTCTAAGGGGAAATCGCTATTTAAGTGCCATTATTATAATCATGTTGTCCTGTGTGCATTTATGGTGAGTACTTGGTGTGTTGACTATAAGCTGCAAACTTTTCATGCACACATCTTTAACAATATACACTGAATTTTATGTATGTATGTATGTAAACGTGCTTGTTGGCTTGTGTGACGATTAGCTCCAAAGTCTGTGGTTGGATTTGTTGAGCTTGTAACACGTGATTACTTACACATCAAAGTGTAGCTTCGTATGCTTTTGGTGTAAGTTGGTCAATTCTACGATTTTTATTAAGATGTAAAGTGTTTTACTATATGTTTCTAGAAACTATAAATCGCCATATTACTGACTGTTCCGATGACTTCCGTTCAGGAAGCGTACTCGAGAAATTCCCAGACGTACGCGCGATATGCGCGAACGAACACAGTATGTTCAGCATGTAGGTTGTTATACGAAGACACCACTAATTGGGTTTTGATTATTCTTTTGGTCGAATGCAGGGGCGTTTCCAGAGTTTCCAGAGTTTCCAAACGATTGGGATGATGGCGCGAAGCGCCTGAGTTTTGTCACAGGGATCCTTTTTAATAGTATTTATGCATTGGAAATGGTATGGTGAAATTGATATTTGAATACATTTTTATTCTTCTTTTCCTGTGAAGCTTATTGTTAGAGAAAGCCGCTAGTTACACAATATGCACACACAAACATGCACCTCTGCGCATATCTCGTAAGATCTTATTGAAATCCCCTGTCGTTAATCAAAATTTTATGAAATTTCTTCAACAAAACTGACTGCTTACAATAGGCAGTCACTCTAAAATAATTAAATGATATATATAAATATAATTGCGAACTGGTAATAGGTTCGTAGGTTTGTAAAGGAGCCGTAAATTATTGGGAGAATTTCAATCTCATTTTTGAAACGCGACCCAGCAAAAAGCACGACTTGAAACCGTCATATTCTAACTCTATTAGGTCTATGACTAATTAACCTAGTGCCCTTTTGGGTGATCTGCAGTTTTCAATTGCGCTGTTTGTAATCATTTTTCCAAAACGAAAAAAAATAAAATAATATTCCTCCCATCGATGTAAGCGACACGCCCACTTTAGAACAACAACACGTCTAGACACCGACAGCCCATCATAAACTCAGCTTACTACAACGATAATAGATATTACTGGTGACACTGACGCAAATAAACCAAACCCACATCCTAACGGGTACCACGCCAATCTGTATTCTGTTTTCTTGTTTTGGTAGACATTTTGAGTTCTTTTTCTGACACTTTTGAATAAATATGATGATAAAATAACAAGGAGAGGGAGCAAACGACCAAAATGACGAATTGAAGGAACGTTTAGCGGCCCGAAAGTCTAGTACCAGAATTTGTACTTTTTCGTTTATTAAGTGATGACACTGGTCACATCAACTTTGTAAATTTGCCCCAAAAATCTTAAATATATTTCTGAGCAACTGCTTGAAACCATATATTTTTAAATCTAACAGTTCGGGAGTTATAAAGATTTGGTATCGGTCAATAATAAAGAAACACCCTGTATAACATGATGGGTTTTTACCTCACATTGAGTTGGTACATTAGAACGCTTAACCTACTTTTAAACAAGATTGATACAAATTGTATCTCACTCTATGAAAAAAATACAACTCACTTGGCACTGTCAAAATAAACTGCAGCTAAAGCTAGAAACAGATAAGAAACGTATTTCATATTTTCGGGTCCTGGTCCGAATTGGTGCAAATGTATTCAATCTATAATAACGTTTGATTTCAGAGTCACCGCTTCTTAGATATAAGGCAAACTTTCACACGGTGCGCAATTCATTCACAAAAAAGGTCGCGTGACAAACTTTATCCCACTTTAATATCATTCCTTTAATAACATATATTGCATATTGTACTTTCAAATAACAATTTTCGTAATGAGCTATTTTTACTAATGTTCATTCAATTTAGAAACAAAGACAGATGTCACAACTTTTATTCACGTTAATTATACTTTATTTGCTCTCGTCTTCGATAACACATTGAAACAAATATAATCTTATGAATCCTTGCTAATAATGAAATCATCAGAGCAAACGACTAAAACAGCCTTATATGAAATACTGAAATATTCTTAAAATAAGGGCGTATTTGTGCTAAAACCTTTTACATTCTCCATTAGACAAACAAATAACAACCAATGTTTCTGTTCTACTGAGCGGATAAGGAAAACAATTAAAGTTGCGGATTATTATTTTTTTTATGGAGAATGGCTCTTAAAATGTTTACCCAGATTGAGACCCAGATATTTATTTTTAAGCTAAATGCCAATTCATTAAAAAAGTCAATAAATCAAATGTTAAAAAAACAAACTTTGCTCAAAAATAACTAACGCTACAACACACAGATGCACAACGCCATCAAATGTTTGTTTGAGATATCAGCACCAATGAAGACTTTGACCTGGCGCAGGAGGACAACCAAAATGCCGTTAATGAAAGTGAACAAAGATTCACCCTCAATAGTAAGGAGCCCCCGCGGTAAAGAGATACAAAATCATGAAAGAAAAGGAAATCTTCTGGTATAATCCACCCAACAACCATCACATTCCCCCGAATTTCCCACGAAATCATCCCTTCACTACCTGCTAGACATAATACAGATACATAAATCTGTGTGTACGTATGGAAAATCTTGTGTCAATGAAAGTCATTCAAAAGTCGCATCAACTTCAGTTTAACATATGAGAATCACTTGCTGTTACCTTTTCAACACTTAACTTGCAACTGTTTTTATTTTTTTATTTGTGCGCTCTTGAATTTTGTAAATCAAATTAATTCAGATGGGAAACTGTCTTTATTCCGGTATGATTACATATGATTTGTTGCTGATTTATGTATCATCATTACTGAGATCAAACAACTCATTGGTTACAATGTATACTACCGACTTTACTTTTTTGTATTGTAGATAACCAAGTGTAGCAGAGATGGCTTTTTATCAAAATGATGCTTGATTTTCCGAGGTCACTTTGTCGATCTTTGTAATCCTTGACTGTAGACTTCTCGATCCTCATTTCTTAAAAAATATCGAACTCACTCATCTGACTTTGAAATCAAAAAGATAATTCAAAAGTTGTTTTTCAGAGTTTAAAGGCTTGTGTGAAGATAGAAGAGATAACGTTGGTTTCTGGAATCACACCAAAAGTTTGTCCCACTCATCAAGCAATAATGACATCTCAAATTGGCTGAATTTAAAAAAAAATCCTTGAGCTTCAAGTCTTATCAATCTTAGTTGGTTTTCATCTGCTGCCAGCTCTTCAAAAAATTGAGACTGTAAATGTCTTTAAAAACAAAATTAACATTCTTTTTAAAAGTATTATGTTCTGAACCAATGTTGCTGAGAAATTACTCACGTTGCCGGAAGTACGTGATTTTTGTTTATTACAAGTCTACACAGGTTTATACGACCAAAGGAATTTTAGCCAATAGTGTCATATATGATATAATATCGTGTTAACAGTGAATAAAATCATACCTTCAAATAGTTAGAATAATACTTCTAAATCTATGAAGAGGACGATTAAAGAGAATGATATTGTCATTGACACTACAAAAATGTCCTAAAACGAATCGAGTACAGTGAAATGTATGTTAATATCTATTTTTTGGATTGGTAAATGTTCCTACATTTTCCCCTTTAAATCTAGTCAACTGATTAAAAGAACGCGTTATAAATGACATGTTTTAATGTGGGTTTCTTTAATGTAAATACGTAGGAAACTTTGATTCAACATTTAAAACAACAAAACCCAATCAGAACGAGATGAACTCAAATTTAAATATTCTATAGGCAATGTACACTCCTGTGTATTTACGTGTTTATGTATGGCGGTTCTAAAGAAATATTAAGCAAATGTAATAAAAAAGAATCTTTTGGGTTTGATGATTAATTACCATTTTCTTCCCTTATCTCTAATTATTCGATATTGGATGACTTTTTTCGCCAATTAGAGTTAAATATTTTAAAGCTTTCTGAATATTCATTTCAAGAATTTTATTATATTAAGAGTTTGGCCTTTAAACGTCTAACTATAATGGATATTGTGTCATTAGGCTTTTTGAAAGTTCACACGATATAAACTTTGATGGTATGTTAGCATTTGAACTAGCTGCATATCTACATAATGTAATTCAAACTCTGTTTGTTTATTTGTGTGTGTGTATGCAATAGAATTACAGCCACAGTTTTGACTCTATCGATCCTAAACTTTCACAACATGTCAGTAGATATTACCAAATGTGTGGTTCAGCTTTTGGTAACAATATGTCGACTGTATAAAAGTTACAGCATAATGAACACACCTTTCTATTTCCGTATTAAGAGAAATGTAAACAAAAGCTGAAACCCAAAGTGAATCTAATACGGAGTGTTTCAAAATATGATTTAAAAAAAGGGGTGGTGGCATATTTGCGCATAGTGGAGAGAGAGAGAGGGAGGTCTACTGGGTGGTTTAAAAGTCAGCCAAATTCGTGTTTCGTTTGTATCCTTCCCGGGCAAGACCGAGTACTAAGCCACAAAACATTTTGTTGACTACTATTAGTGACGTAAGGGCAACAATTGATTTGGGATTGTGTAAACCTGGGCAACACCGGGTAAACCGCTAGTCCACTATAAATGGCAGATTATTGCGAGGACTGATTGTAAAGTAAAAAATAAACACAATTAAGAAACATTGTTTCAAAGTTTTATTTTGTATTCGAATGATACTTCTGCTATCGGACAATGTGCATTTTGAATCAGTAGGAAAACGACAATGTGCCAATAGCATATGTCAGATGGCATGATGTCGGTACACCATACAATATGCCAATAGCATATGTCAGATGGCATGATGTCGGTACACCATACAATGTGCCAATATCATATGTCAGACTGCATGATGTCGGTACACCATACAATGTGCCAATAGCATATGTCAGATGGCATGATGTCGGTACACCATACAAACAACGACAATGTGCCAATAGCATATGTCAGATGACATGATGTCGGTAGAACATACAAAGAGTTGATATCAAACAAGATTGCTAGCTGTACACATAACAACTATCATGAAACAATAATAGCATTTTTCTCGTTTCACTATGTCAAATTTATTTCTGTAGTTTGTTTCTTCTGTATTCACTAATTACTTTTTTACCCTGAATATTAATTAAGTTGCTGTTTAGTTATTATAATTTCCTTCTAATATTTTCGCTTTTCATGTTCAGTTTCTTACTCCGTTTTATTTTCTCATAGACCGTAGGTCTAAATGTGCCACTGTTGAAGACACTCCTTCATCGTCTTTGGAAACCTTCCGAAGACACCTACAGTGCCGCAAGTAGGCACCTATAGCGCGCAACCAACCACCCGTCGATCAAATGCCCGGAGGGGACAAATTCGACGTTTACATACAGATACAGAACTGGAACCACTCAATTCGGTTTCGAACACTGATATCTACCATTAATAATCGAGCGGCCGCCAGTAACAAATACGTAATACTTATGTCACTGAACCAGACCGTGACTGCCAGGTGACTACCATTTTATTGTTCGTTCTCCCGTATTGCCAGTGTCTCATATCCTAATTTTAGGCAAAATTACCAGTTGCACTTTTACCAGTCACTAGGTGCGTGCGGGTCACGTGGTAAAGGGACTCTTTAATATCTATTCCAACATTATGTTTGTGTATCAGGACCCTTCTTGGGTCAGCTCCTTTCCCCATTCTTCTCTTGGTCCACTTTTTTGGACTTTTATTTTTGTTTAAAATTAATTGAATCACTCGTTATTTAAATAATATTACGATAAGTATGCTTTCCTGATGTTTATTTTAATCATAGTCCTTAAAGATCGGCCCCATACAGTCCGTGACCCCCTGGTGACCGCCCGCTTGTCCCCTTAAATTTGCCACTACGTGTTTACACACTTGAAAAAGTAAAAAACGTTATCACCAAAGAGAAGACTGCAAGATGAGCAGTGCAGGAAAGGCATTCAAAGATATACACACCCATCCATTAGCAAAAACATATTCTGAATAAATTAATAATGACGTCATGAGAGTGGACAGAGAGCAAACAAGACGTGTTTGAGAGTCCATCATTTGCCAGTTGATTTCAATGTAAAAGGGTTTAACATTATGTTTGTTATTTTGTCCGTGTCAGATATGCTTATTTCGTATGCGTAATTAGATTCAAAATATGTTTTTTTTATATAATATTTATTTGTGTGTATGCAACGAGATTACAGCCACAGTTTATCAAAATGTTGGTTGATATTACCAGATAAGTTAAGCTTTTGCAGAGAACATATAGAACAAAGATACCATGATACTAGATATGGAAATACATGCACCTTCTTCCTTTCTTAAATTACACATTTAACGACACAAAACGACACATTGTGGATTTGAGATAAAAAAGCCTGCTTAACAATTGCATTTTAATTGTTTTATGTTCATTTTTAACTTAATGAAGATATAGCCAGCAAGATTTTTAAACCAAATGCTGTATCATTTCAACGAATAGGCACGTAACTAGGATTTTGAATGGGGCGGACAACCTTGTTCATTATCAAATCAATGGTAGCGAAGCGGCCGAATCTTTTTTAGATAAGTTATAAATGGTGCAAATTAAGAGCCTTTTTATTTCAAATGTGGGTCCATTCCCTCATGTTCTCCTGTCCACGCACCTGATAACGAATTTCCTCAAGGTCCTTAATATGCCTTTATTAATATCTGAGCCATGCCTGGCAGCATCAACATAAGTATTTCATTGTGCCTTTTCATTTGACTCAAAATGGTCAGGTGGTGTTGGCTGTTTGAGTTCGATACCGGCATTCGTATGTGTTGCCCTGGTTTCCTTTGGTCTAATGCGAGCTCTTTTGTCAGATCGTCGCATCTTGGAAACATTATTTGTTGTTCAAAGATCACACAAACATGGAAACTGAGTGAATAGATGTATGTTTCGTTTGGTGCTCTGTGGAGGAGAGGAAGGATTGACTTAGAGTACGACAGAAGATCTACCGTATGCGTTAGGTTTTTGTGGGAGAGTTCGGCATTTATCAGAAAAAACACCGACGAGCCATCTTTTTTCTCATGAATGTACTCATTGTTTAGTCCAAACTTGCCGTCGCCGAGAACTTTTTCGATCTCAATAACAAGTTCCTTAAAGTAGACATAACCCTGAAGGTCTCCACTCATTTTTATAGACAGACCTGTCGGGGTGAGGCATTGCTCGGCAATAGAAACAAAGCCAGCAGTGCATATAATATGAAATGAGCATGGGTCGTGGGGTGTCGCACGCAAACATGTGACACTAACCCACGGCATTGATTGAACATCATCGGTCTCTATCTGAAGAGTCGATGTAGATTGTTGTAGACTGATATTAGTTGAGAATCTGCTTATTCTCCTGACCCTTTCAAAATGAACGTTGTATACCGGGTAAAATACTGGTTGAGGTAATGGAATATTATTAAATGGTGTCGTCTCGGTGTTGGTAAAAGCTGTAGTGGTGATGTCGGTGGATGTCATCTGGGTAGTTATAGTAGTAGAATATGATACAAAGTTGGATGTTGTCCCAATAAGACATAAATCAGTGATCTCTTTGTCACTCATTATTGTATCTGTACACGTTATACAGTAAACGTCAACTCGAAGGTTGCATCTTCTAGCTTGTACATGGTGTGGTGGATCATTGAGGAAATCAGAGTAGACCTTGGATTCCAATACTGTCTTTAGTTGTGTCAAAGTTGTATAGTTTACACTTTGATATCTCTGTGGCCACCTGATCAAGTTTCTTGACTCTGTCGGGTTGATGCATCGATAAACACTAATATTTTTATACTGTATCGATGTACTTAAGTCTGTCACTATTACGTCATCAATTGTGTCATCAGTTGTGGTTTTAGCATTAGAAGGGCCTTCATTATTACCCTGAGGACATGAAGCCAATACAACATAACCACCAACACACTCGGAGGCCACATTTCCAAAATGAAGATAGTCAGTACTATTATTAGAGCTATTTACCAGTTCTTGACAATTGTCCTCAAAATCACTACAACAGTCATCGTAAACCACACAGAGGCTGTCACATTTGCATATGTCGTAAACTGTTTTGCCACACGAATTTTTACAACTACCAACAGTAAAACACTGATAGGGCTCCCAAGTCTCATCTAATTTTTTGACATCATCAAGTAGCACTGCGGGTCGAGATCTTGACTTTGGGGCAATAAAAGAACAAACAAATGAAGGCAATATTCCCAGTAAGAATAAAATAGCAGGCAGTTTGAGAAACAGCATAATGATGAAGTAAATACACTGGCTATGCTATTCAGAAGTCGAAGACGGTAATAATTTGCATTTGAAATGTCCCTTGATGGTAATATCAGAACGTCGTCACAGCTACAGAATCTGTTCACCCACTGAAGTCGTTCACCCACTGTGGAGAGTATCATACACATGCCAGCATTTTATAGAATAGTTCTTTCCTTTTCCAGATTTTAACGACCAACTAGATTGGTTGATAATGGATGGTGAATGATAAATTGTGTTAGATTCTTTTTGTTAATCATTTTGTAACATGGATAAAAGTAATGTGAGACTATACGCCCTTTTAGTGTCTCGTTCTTCCATTTACCAAACAGTGCTATTTCTTTAATCAATCAACTCGTTCAAACAGGTTAACACCGGTTCTATTTGAGCTATTTCCATTGAAACATTGTTATCACAATGGAGTTATTTATTGGTATTTATAGGTATTTTAAAATTGTAAAACTATCTTTGATTGTTACAATCGTAATTTGATAATAGCAAACAATTTTTGTTTTATAATTTTGAAATATTTCATTTCGTAATCAATATCGTTTTACCAATTACACTATCAAATTTTCATTTAAATGTCAAAACATGACATTATTACAATCAATATTGTGTTATGATTAATTTCAAAAATGTCATTTCATGATTAAAACTCTTTAACCTTTTAAAGAAAGTACATGAAATGAAATATGATTATCCATAAAATCAATGTTCCATATAAAGATAAAATATTCAGACTGCCTTGTTGTCTCAAAAAGACTTTTTACCTGAATATGGCTACAACTAAAGATATCTTTATCACTCTTACATTCTTGATTAGAAGCACAAATTAAACTAGAAAAAATGAGTACTTGTAGAACGTACAACCACGAATATCAGAGAAAAGTTACAAAGAAGTAAAGCAAAAACTCAAGGGCAATGAGCCTTTGTGCAAAATTTCAGATTTCTTTCTGATAGGACAACAGCGTGTTCGCAAAAAAAACAAAGACATATAACACAAAAATTAATGGGATCATAACTCTGTTAAAAAAATTGAGAAATAAGCTTTTAGATAGTCCCTAGAAGAGCCTATGTGCAAGATTTCAGATTCTTAACTGAAGATGTGACCCCAGCGTGTTTGTCAAACTAACAAAGAACATATTGCAGAAAATTCAATAAGGGGCATAACTTAGTCAAGTTTCACAAATATTTCTGAATTCAATTAGCAAACATTTTATACCCGTTTTATACCATCATTTCAAAAATAAAAGAGTTTTGAGAAAAATTACTCAAGTTATCGCGTACACAGACAGACAGACAGACAGAGAGACAGACAGACAGACAGACACACACGCACACACAGACAAGAAGAAAATATACCACTATACAATATAATTGTGGTCGTGGAATAAGTAAATCAGAATAAAACGTCAGCACCAAAAAGAAGACTGCAAGATGAGAAGTGCAAGAAAAATAATTCAAAGATATACACACGCATTGATTTGGTTTTTATATCAGAGAAAAAATATTTTGAATAAATCAATAATCATTTCTTGATAGTGAACAAGCAAACAAGAAGTATTTGAGGACCATCATTTGCCAGGTATTTTCAATGTAGAAGGAGTTAATATTGTGTTTGTGATTTTGTATGCTTTTTTCATAAGCATATGACCTTAATGAAAACTAGAAAAAATGAGTACTCGTAGAGAGAACTACCCCGATCATCGGACACAAAGGGACATTACATTGTGCACTT
>JAUUEB010477880.1:0-11263 GCA_032362205.1 Clione limacina | reverse complement strand
TTGAGTAGGTGTAATGGTTGAACGTATTATCAGGCGCGTAACCAGTATTTTGAAATGGGGGGGGGGCAACTTAAGATATAATCAAAACACTTGCCATGAAGCGGCCGAAACTTTTGAGATTAGTTATAAATGGTGCACATTTAGGGCTTATTAATGTAAAAAAGGGAGATAAATGGCAGCGAAGCGGCCGGAATTTTGAAAACAAGTAAAAAAATAATGTAAAACTAGAGAATTTTGGATCGAAATGGGGGGGGACATTCACCCATGTCCCCCTGGCTACGCGCCTGTGTATTATATTTAAACGTCGTACTCACATTTATTTAACATACAAATCATCAAATCTTGTCTCCTTAGTCAATGGAGGTCATACGAGACATTATACTTTTTTGGATCAAGATTCATATTCCTGAAATGATTTAAAACAAGTTTTTTGTGATGATATAAAATAAAGTAAATATTGAATTGTCGCTTATACGGATTCAATCTTTAACGGGCCTTTAAACTATCATGAAAGAAGATGCAGCCAGATAAATAGGTTAAGAAAGAACATTTTAAGTCGCGGTTCTAGGTGTCAGTCATATAACATATTTATCATTTAGTCGAAGTTTTCGTTTTAAATGCATATTTATCAGATAGTTAGCTTTCTTTGTATAGTCTTATGCAAGATAGTTTCAATCCTGTGTGTGATTTAACACTGGCTTATTAAACTGTTGGGCAAAGTCTAAAGGCTGTTTGAATAAATATTTTGCAATGTATTTTTTTTAACTACGCTGCGATTTTGATACGGATCCATTTGAGAGGAACGCCTCTCCTCTAGAACTCCAACATCAATCTAGCTATTATGATTGAAAACAATGAAAACAATATGTAAACGCTGGGAAGGAAAAAAAGAGGAGGCATGCAATGAGAAAAAAAGCTCGGATGGGGTGAGCGGTTTTCGGTTTACAAATGTCTGGGATGGGTTCTGCAATTAAAAAAAAGAGGATGAGAAGAGAAAAAATATTAGGAAATGGAGGCAAAATAGCGGTAGATAGAGTGGAAGATAGAGAGAAAGAAAATTTGAAAAGAAACAATAAAAGGAGTAAACTAATATGACATCAGGGTTTACGTTAATAGTGATGTCCTCCTCTTCAGTCTACGTTTAATATGTCTAAATTAGGTAAATGTTTAACAATCTAAACAATGTTTTATAAAATTATAATTATAGTTATTTCATAATTTGTATAATACATGCAGGTCTAAACTACTGGACATTGAACAGTGAATGTAAATAATACAAACAATCTAAAGAGAGAAAAATAATATTTTATATACATTAACTGCACATAAAAGTAGGAGAACATTAAATCAATGAACAAAGTCAATGATATTGTTTTCAGTCTTGACCTCTTTCATTTTTTTAAAACAATTACAGTATACAACTACTCTATTCCGTTCAATATACCCATAGACAGTACCCCCAAAAAATGTGAATGCTGACTTAGACAATTTTTAACTTAACGAAAAGCAGCAGATTAAATTGATTTTTTTAATCCCTTTCTCGGGTCAGACAATTGTTTTTTCGCCTTTGTTCAAATTCATGTTGACGTTAACGTTTAAAACTAGAAGATGACATTTAACGGAGCAGATTAAGCCTGGATGCCACTCATTTTTTTAAATTGAAACTATAGAAGTAATTAAAAATTAAAGATTCAATTAAATGGACGGCCTAAATTAGCAGTAGAATTATGCATGTTGACATTCTCTTTTGCGTGTTATTGGTAAAGGAGTGATGCATTAACGTATTAAGCCCGGGGATAGATACTCTACACTGCAAGGTATTGGCTCTGAAAAGCAAGAGGACTGTACTGGTTAGATCGAATATTTCTTTGATTTTTTAAGATTTAGTAATTTGACTTAGTTTTTGCGCTTAATATATGTCCTCATTTTACCGCGGTGTTTTTTTCACAATATGAGTAGGTTAGCCCAAAAGCACAATATATTGAAATTACATTTCTCTTATGAATACAAATTTAAGATGAGATCGAGTCAATCACAATATCAAACTCAGAACATCAAAAAATCTGCATGTGAAGGGTTATTTATTTTCTTATAATATATAACAGTTTTTGGCTGCCTTCACATACTAACCTTTTATTCTCTCATAAAGAAATATTGTGGATTTCCCCAGTGATAGTCTGACATTCTGCGATGATTGAATTATATGTTTATGCCTTCTGATATTACCTTGACATTTAATTGGCGTTTTTTATTCCTATTTAATTATATATTGTGTTTTTAAATCATTGCTTTACCCTTTTTTCATCATTATGGAAGTGTTCTGATTTCAGTCTAACCTTTATCCACTTTCATAATCATAACTTTGCATTGTTAAACTGTTCAAAATATACGAAAATGAAAGAACTAAAAAATTTAAAAAAATGTTACGTCATTCAATTTCAAATGTCAAATCTTGTTAGGTCAAAAAGTAAGAATAAATCATGACATAAAGACAATATAAGCTTAGAAGAAATTATATAATGTGTCAGGGGATAAAAAATAGATGAACAGCAAGAACAACGTGATAGGAATAAGATGGTCCAACAAGGCCACTGAAATTGTCCCACCTTATAGATATTATCAGGGTTATAAAAACATACAAATGATAAAAGTTTTCGTTATAAATAATCATCTTTTAGATTAGAATTTCCCCGAAGGGTTTTAATGTCCCGTTATGACACGTTTTTGTTCAATGATTTCTAAGTCATTGTGAGTCGCCGACGTGCAGCGCCAAGTGGGGAATAGGGTAAAAAGACTATTCCAATGTAGGAATCAAACCATCTACCTCTATCTCGAAAGTCGAGTACGCTGACCACTAGACCATAGCGGCTTATTATTTAGTTACTTTGGAGTTAAGGTCATCAGTGACAGATGTTGACCTTAATTTCTAGCTTCTCCACAGCAGTTTTCACCGTAGGGTATGCAGGCTCACGGTCTCCATCAGCTGCTTGCTTAACTCCCTTGCTGGTTTTTGGAAGTGGCTCTTTCTGCCATCAACCCCTTCATTCTCTTTAAACCAAAAAATCGATGGTGTAGGAGCGCTCATCTATGTGATCAGCAAAATATTTTATCATATCACCGATGAGAGTTTGATGTTCAAGGGTAATGGTACCCTCAATTGTCTGCTTCCACAAATCGCGGCTATTCAGTCAGTGTTTAGGTGCTTGGTTGGAATTGTGGTACTCATTGAATCAGCTAGTCACGATACGTTATCAAGTCAAGAGTATTGGTGATTGCTTTTACCTCCATCACCATGCTTGAAGTAGCTATTTCTGTGGGACCGGATAGCTCATTTAAAATGTGGTGATTGATGCTGAGATTAGAGGCCCATTCCAACAGATCCATCTGTTTAAATTAACCAACCTTTCTCATGGCAGTTTTCAAAGATAATTGACTCATTTTCTGCATTGGTTGCTCCACCAGTCAATGTTCTGTAATCCCTACCAAGCGTTACAACGACAGTAGTGTATCTAGGCAGAGTAGTAGAAGGACCTTGACTTGTGCTATCTTGTGTCGTTCTGACATGCGAGCAGGTACCACATTGCCGAATAATGGTCGTTTTTTGTGCACATCAAGGAGGTCCACATATCTTCATTATATAATTACTAGAGGTGTTTTTACCCGTGCCATCATCTTTTCTACATTTAGTTCTTTCCTAGAATTAGTGATAGTTCTTGTTATGCAATCATTTCCTAACAATGTTCGGATGAAAGTGACACCAAGGATATACATGGTATATTCTCGTTTGATGGAAATGTTGTTAATTATGATTCGTAGCATGACGTTCTTAACAGCTCTGTTATTCAGTGAGCACCATAAGGCACATGTCTAACACTAAACACAAATTATGTTGAGTTCTTTTTAGACACTTTAAGCTACAACATGGGGGTCATTTTCACTTGTGTACACCAGGATGCCGAAAGCAAAACTAAGCACTAAACCTGGTCTCTCCAGCTTGTTTAACGTAATACCCACGGTGAGACATTGGGAATCACAGGTCACAGTTCAGATCCCATGTGTTATCTCCCAAGCTTGTAAAACCCATGAGGTAAGTCGTAGGGCAAATTTTCTCCTCATCAGTGCTGAGCCAATCAATGTGATCAACACTTGGTCCAACTTCATGTTGATGAGGGTGTGCATGACGATTTCGCAGTCTACCCTGTTGAAGGTGTCCTCTAAATCTAGAGCAGTTACTATAATCCAGTGTTTTCTCTTTGTTTTCAAACACATCTTAGATGTTTAGTTTGTTGCCAGGACAGCATCATAAATCAATGTCTCTCGCCTATAGCCTCAAAAGGTTGCTGGTTTAAATTTTCCTTCTTCTTACCGTGTTGCGACGTCTCGTGCCACGTTGTAAAAAAGTTCCTTAACAGTATTTTACACAGTGATAATCCTATGGGAGGCTATTTAGTTAGATCTTTCACGGATTTGGAAGCTTGTGCCAGGTGGCTGTCCAGTTTATTTGACGACTAGTCAACTTCATTGCCATTGCCTTCAATGTGGTTGAATATAGGAACAAAGAAAGCAGGCCCGTGTCAATTACTATTCAACATTGTTTCGATGCTGTTCTCGTTACAATCAAGCTGATAATCAAGACACCTAAGTACAAGTATTTAAAATAGTAAACATCAGTCATATCAAAAGACAATATATCTACTGAATGCGTATACCAATTTGAAACGCAAAATCAAATGCCTTACCGCAGAGACTTCTGCCAAGAAATGCTCAATAAGTTCAACAACTAGGTTTCTAGGACTGTTAATAACTCAACATTTAAGCAGCAGTCAAATTAGCTTTTAAAAATAAATATTGACAATTTCCTTGCTTAAGATATCAAATCTGACACTGGTGTTTACTATTTGAACACATGCATGCTAACCGTTTTTTAAAAGCAGCCCATCTGTTAATCACCTGTTGTGAAATCATGACAACACCACCGCTCACGCTGCCTCGCAGAACAAAACAATCAAAACCTTACTGTATCTTCCCTTACGCCAGCTTTCACTCATGTGGCTTTGAGTATACCCTGATTTAACGAGAAAATCAAAGAAATTTATTTCATGAACCCAGAAGTGCTTTTCATACTTTCAGTGATACTCTTGCTACCTTCGCACCTGATCAAAGGAGATGTCAGTATGCATGAATATAGTGTATTGTATGTTTTAAATTTAATAACGTCGTTTTTCTTTTTTATTCATTCCCGTCCATTTCTATTTTTATGACCCTTGATTTTCTGATTGTCTTAACAAAATAGCATATCTTGAGATAGAGCTTTTAAGAAATTTGTGACAACTCATGCATGTTAATTATTATTTTAAATATAAATAATGAATGCACAATTTGTGATGTTTTGATAGATGATGCTCATTTCATAATGGGCTTTGTTTGGATGATAACAAAACAATATTATTTTTGTGATTGTTAGTTGTTAATATTTCTCATGCCCCTCGGATAAAAAGATCATTTTAATCACAGGCTTACTCTGATATTTATATCTCTCTGTGGTCCAAGAGTGGACAACCCAATTCCCACCTCCTAATGAGACGTCTTTTAATGTCACCGAAAGTCCCTACATTCATTGCTTGTGGTCTTTACTATGAGACTGTTAGTATTAGTCTAACCTTACTTTGTATAAATGAGAAGAGGCATGCTGTTTTTATACTTTACAAACTGGTGGTAATATAATTTTGTGTGAGAAAGCCGTATACTCCAATACGGGTTTTTTCAATACTTTATTGCTAGTTCAATTTTCATGAAAGGTTTTCTTATGAAGAAACCCGTATCTGTCGTATACTGGTTTCTTTCTCGAAAAAATGTAGATTTGTAATATTAAAGGAGGTGTATTGTACAATACAGGTTTTATACATTTGCTTACTTTACCGAACGATCTACATAAGAAAAAGATATTTTATGGGGAAGTTTAAAAAATGGAAATTGAAGAAAACAATTATTTTTGAAAAAATGTGGGTTTGAGGTAAAAAGCATATTAGAATAGCGACGTTATTAAATGTAAAATTTCCAATAATTTACAGTTTACGATACTTGTGTATTAAAGTAAAAAATGGATTTGTAAAACATCTCAATTATTTTTGTCAACGTTTAATGATAAGTTAGTAGTTGAAAATTAATTTACGTCCTTTGTGAATAATTTATTTGATTTTCAATGATGTTCTCTTCATTCTTTTTTAAACATATTTAAAACATTTTTGAGATAGCTACATTCAATATAATTTGTTTGATGGATATTTAAAATATGCCACTTGCAAATATATTGATGATGGATTGACTTGTTAGTTTTAGATAATACAGGACAAAAGAAATTCTCCGATATTACTGAAGTCAATAGTGTTGATCATTTGTTCATATCGTGCGTAATATCAATCGAACGATTCGTCCAGTTGCTCGATAAAAGCTATATTGATCCCATGTAAGGAAAGGTTCACTCTGTGACTCCCTTTGTCATGCTGTTAGTTCTCACTGGTTCTGGTTCTCCATCTTATCCAAGGTAGAAAGCCAGGTATTATATAATATACACAGAGATTGCTTTAACGTTATTCAAAGACATAACATAATTAAGTATGATGATCTAACTCATGTAGGTCAGTCTGGCTGATCGCTATTATTAAGTTACGGTATAAGGGCTTGCATTGTATGTTGGTCCTTCTATATGGCTTCTATTTTAGAGTGGTATCTCTCTACTTCTGGAGTTCCTTGGCCCCGTCCATATATTTATGCAGACATAAAATAGGCATGTAATTACCGATAAACATATCATCATAATGATAGAACTCTGTCACTCTCCCGAAGTCTGGACTCGCATCAAAGACATCTGAAACAACCTTTCACCATGTGGGTATCCATTACATCAGCTCTTTGACAAGGAGTGTTATCTAATCGCACACATCTTTTCTATGTAAAAAGATTTTCAAATGATATTGATGAATATATGCTTAAGCAATTGCAGCGTTTAAAGAGGTCGTGTATAGACAAATAATGATAAACCAAATGGTTTCTACTTTCCATTTGCTGTCCAGTGGTATACTTATGTATTGATTTGACTCAAAATAATATAATAACCTTAATTCATATTGATCTAATGTTTCTTTAAAATTGTAATATCAATTAGGGACAGATTTTCCAATTTCTTGCGCAGTACAAAGACCGATTTAAAGACAAATGAATTATTATGAGTTAGTGAGTTATCTTCAACAATTTTAATCTTCCATACCTTCAGCCGCTTTACATTTGTAACAAAACTAAAAGATTCAATACTGACCTATTTCACTGACTTTATTCCAAATATGAAAAAAAAAAAAATTGAAATGATAGTGTTTATATAACTGCACATGATTTAAAAGTGGTTCATTGTTTCAGGACAAAATTAAGATAGTATTTGATTAAAATGTCATGTTATTTAATTATGTCTTTAGAGAAGGTCAATGTCGTAGTTTTGTTTAAAAATGTTGAGTTTTATGTCATTATGCTGGGAAATTAATAAATTGGATGAACATAACTATATTCCTTTTGTTTCTCTAAAGAAAGTTCTTGGGGTGTTGGTACTTTCTTTGAGAACCTGTATCAGACGTATTTCTAAAGCAATCTTACACACACAATAAAGAAGGTATGCAACATATTATTCAGCCTAGATAAAGTATGATTGTTTATATGTTGATAAATATAAATCTTGGTGAATTATTTCGAATGGTTTTCATTGATATATAGAAAGATTAAATAAGGTATGGAGAAAAATGACGTATACGAAAAGGAATTAAATCTATTTGCCTTTAAGATATGGTCGTGTTCTAATCGATCGTCTAATACAGAGAGTATTACGTTGATGGTACTCGTTTAACGACGGATGAAACTGGAATTTTCACTTAAACAAGACCAAATTATATCACAATGCTGGACACTGCGTGGTTTTCAAAGTCTTTTTTTTATAGGAATGAAGGCTTCAGATCAGGATAAAAGGAACTTTTTGGTGGATCTCTAAAAGCTTTTTTCTCGGGTGAATATTCGGTGTAACGAGCATTAAAACTATTCATTTTTACATCAAAACAGGCATGTTGTTTATTGAGGAGAATAAATAGTTGACATTTTAAATTTAGAGCATATTATACGTTTTATAATGCTAAAGTGCTTTATTGTTTTTTGGGGCAACAGATAAACCTAAATAGTTGTTGATATGTCTCTGCTGGGTATGTATAATATTGTCTCATAGAAACTTTTTCACAATCTGCTAAATAAATGTTCTTTATCCTTTCATCACAACATCTCAGATATATAAATATAATCGTCAAGTATGATACCTTGAACAGCGAAGGAGGTTTCAGAAAACCTGACATTTGATTTACTTCCTGACTTCATGCAGTCATAACATGCAGCAAATAAACTTACAACCCTGTGTTCGACACATAATGATATATTCCCACACTTTTGGCGGGAATTGTGCGAATAATGTATTTCTTTATTTCTTCTATTTGCGCCTTGTTATTTCTTACTCATCTATATGTATATACTAAAATATTCGCAAGATTTGCTTCCGCTGTCATGAAGGAAAATTAAATCAAGAACCTTATTTCTACTTCCATTTACTGTACACAAAAAGCATGTTATCATTATTCCTTATCTTTACTAGGGTCAGATAATGTGTATGGCTTGATATGTATGTGTACAACATAGTTCAAGTGAATAATTATATTGGAACTACACAAGTGTACACTTGATCATAGTTTAAATGTAAATATATACACATAATATACATATGTTACGCATTTATAGATTTATTGTTAATTCAACAATTTTTCATTATCATTTCAAATAGACAAAAACTTGAATGTTTTCATCAAAACAAATAAAAACATTAGTTATTCTTGGATTATGACATTGCACCGTAATCAACTCGATGTGACCTTATTCATATCCACTCTAATTATGTCATCAATCTTCTATTTGTATATACAACTAATAAATAAGGATCAGATGTGACTAAATTTAGCTCCATGCTTATGGTTCATTTACAATATGTTGCCTTTACAATTACAATTTACAATTTACAATTTTTAATATCATTGGTTTAATGTGATCGTGATTAACGACCAAATATATCCAGATGAGTTCAAAATAAAGAAAAATAATAAAGCATGAAAAAACAGAACTTTTATTAAGACTACATGTCCTTCAAGGAAGTACCAGCTCCATAATTTTCCGCAATGCAAATACACAGCTGGGTTTCTTTTTCTGTTTACGTGCATGTCTTCGAAACAAACACTTGTCTCTACAGTTGTCCCTATGAGAAAAAAAGAATGTTTTTTTAACTTTTCTCCTAAACGGCTATAAATTAATGACACTTTTTTGCTTGCGATCTTACATCAATTTTACTTAACAGGTTGCGTAATTTAATCCATATATACTGGTAAAAAAAGTGTTTGTTTGTTTATTAGTAAAATATAATTGCCAAGTCCGACTTGAGTGGAAATTTGTTGTGAGTTGCAGAGTACAGTTTTCAGCATATATCTAACAATATACACTGAATTGTATGGTTGCTTGGTTGCTTTGTTGATTGCTTGCGTGACGATTAGCTTCAAAGTCTCTGGGTGGATTTTCTGTAGTTTAAACATAGGATAACAAATATACCAATGATGTACTTGGGCTCATACAATTCATGAAAATGCAAATATTTTGGATTGAATGAAGCAATTACGATTTATCGTTTATATTCTCATCTAATTGAAGAATTTAATCTTTGGTTTTTTAGTCCACCTTACTAATTCCGTCTCGGCTGGACGCTGTCTGAGACCATCGCCGACGACAAAACAACACTATGACAACAGAATGACACCCGTGACAAAATCATTCACTGATTATTTGACTGTGTTTTTCTTTTCTTTTTCATAACACTCCGTTAAAGACGTATTGTTATACGTTTGTAAAAACCTTCTGTTGTTTTCATACCTTAGTTTTGTTTTGATTTTATGTATTGTACTTAAACACTATTGACCTGACAGACAGACAGACGAACAGACAGGCAGACAGACATACAGACATACAGACATACAGACAGCAGACAGACAGACAGGCGGGCGGTGGGTGGGAGGGTGGGCGGGGGAATGAGCAGGCAGGCAGACAGAAAAACAAAGATAAAGACAGACAGGCAGACAAGCATGCAGACAGTCGTGACGATGTCACTGGGGAAAAAGGAAAAGGATTAAGAGAAAGAAGTGGCCGACAAAAATGTCTTGATTAAGAAAGAAATGTGGTGGTCATAGATCCAGAAAAGTTCTTAGTATTGGCTGGAGTTTGGGTAAAAGCGCGTAGGCAGGGGCGTGGTGAAATGCCCATCCCCGCTCAAATGTGACATTTGATAAATGCTCTAAATTTGCATCATTTATCACTAATATCTTTTATTGATTTGATAATATCCAAGGTTTTTCCCTTCTTTTTCAAAATCCTGGCTAAGAGCCTGGTCAATACTGATCATATAGAGGCGAACCAAAAACCCATGAGCAATATTAGCGACAGGCGAATTGTTTTATTAACGCCGAAACCTTATTTTGTCATGTTTGTTGGCATACTTTGTTATCTTAGCGATTTTAATATAATGAACAGTGCACGGTATGTGAGCGATTTTTAAATACTTCAAACTATGAGGGTTGTTGGCGCAAAAAGCTTATGTTGTGCAGGTTGGTCCTTTTTTAGTAAAATTTTGTATTGAAAACTGTAGGTGAATTTGGTCTACCCTTCTTCTTCTTCTCCGTTTTCTGTTGAGCTAATTCTAAGAGAAATTCGGGTAACACCGACGCAACGTAGTCGCTAGTGGTAAATATGATTACACACTTTATGCTTAAATTTCAAAATTGAAGATTTTTTAAACCACTATGTATTGATAACAAATGAATTACATGTTTGTTTACTTGTTCAGTAAAATGAATTTAAGACCGCATGCAAAAAAATTCCCACAAATTCTAAGCAGTTTAGAAGTAAAGTGAGAAAAACATGAGTTTTTTGTAAGTGGAAAGGCTATACCAGTTAAAGCACAACACATATTTATCGCGAATTCAAATTACACCTAGTTTGTACGACGATATCAGCTTATGAATGGAATAATTGTTAAGTAAGACTTTTAAAAATACGTGTTTACTATGTTGAAAATTGTAACATTGAAAAATGTAAGATGGCGCATTGCTCTTTACTAAATATAAAAGACATGTGAGAGAACGGTCTT
>JAUUEB010477869.1:0-11263 GCA_032362205.1 Clione limacina | reverse complement strand
ATTGATATCACAGTAATTGGTTGTACTGTTCTTCAAGTATATTGATATCACAGTAATTGGTTGTACTGTTCTTCAAGGGTTATGATAATAACTTATGTTTTATTTGGAGGTTAATACATCAATATCTGAGGAGCCCATAGCTCAGTCGGTAAAGTGTCTGGCTATCATGTGGGGTACTGGAGTTAGATTGTGAGTTTCTGGCATTCTGGCAATTTTTTTGTCCCTCTTGTTAATCAGCAGTGAACAAACTACCTCTAATGTTGTTTGCCTAAAAAAAATTAGGACTCTACACCTGATTACCCAACGCTCAGTAATGAGTATGGGTAACTTTATTTTGATACATTAATATCATTTTAACCCTAGACTTACATGAACCACTCTAAACAGGAGTATTTCTTGACTGTAAGAACAATCTTGTCAAAGGCAAGATAAGAAATCATAAGAGAAATCACAAGGTCATTATGATGATAAAGATTATTAAAATTTTACTTGTGTGTTGCCAGTTGTTCACTATAAGTCACATGATTGTTCAGTATCTTATCTGTTTGCTTGAATGTCTCTCTCTACAGCTCTGTGGTGGTCAGTACAGCGCCTGACAGTACACAATACAGAGATATCAACTACATACCTGGAGTGACCCTCAAAATGAACCCGACGTCAGGTGTTTGTGGTATGAACATGTGTCAGGACACAGAAATCAACACATACATTCCACCTCCTCCTGTCACAATGTCAGCAACGCAGCTCACCTTTACCCAAATGACTGCTAAAGGTATTTATAGTCTTTTGCTGAGCTTGTTTTTTTTAAACAAAATAGGAGCTCCTGAGATACTTTCAACTCTAATCTTGATGGTAAATGTATAAAATTTACTCTTAATAAAATAGAACATATATTTTCAAAAGTGGTAATGTGCATTTGTAGATTTTAAAGAGAATAGCTTCTCAACCTTTGTCTCTTCTTTTAGTTTTGTAAGTTACTAATTAATCATTTTTTGGTGGTTGTTGAAGTATAGTAACATAGATCAAGACATTGATCATTAAGGGTATAAATTATTGTTGTAGATTCTTAATATCCTTAGAGACTAAAGAACCAGACAAAACAAAGTTATGATGTTTTATGAGTTGTTTCTATATGTCCACAGCTCCAGAGAGTATGAGAGCCCCCTTGGCAAGTCGCCAGACATGCTACCATCCCCATGACACAGGTCCTGCACCATTTGTTACCCACATGTCAGCCAACAGTTGCCCCCACCTCCAGCATCTTCATGACCCCAGTGGCATGATGGTGCAACCTCCTCCTAGCCTTAACACTGGTCGAAGTACATATTTTGTCCCTATGAACACATCTCACTGTCCTCCTAGGCTCCCGGTGCAGCCAGTAACTCACCACCACCATTACTCCCACCACTCTCTGCCAATGAGGATACCTTTACCACCAGGAAGTATGTCAGCAGACAGTAACCCAATGCTGTCCAATCAGTCATCATGTCAGCATGATGTCCCCCCACCCACCCACAGAAACGTTAGGCAGATGACAACAGGTGTGCCTGCTGAAGCAACACATCCAAGTTCTGTGTCTGGTCAATGCTGTAACTGCCAGGCTGACCCAACTACTCACTGTATGCCATGCTGGGGAGAAGACCAAGGACATGGAGCTGGCAAGTCCCAAGAAAATATGATGCTCTCATACCCTGTGCAGGTAGCTGTAGTTGATACAAACATTACTCTTAATTTGTTTCATTGTAATTAATTCATTCAAATTCAAGGTTATTTCCATGAACAAATGTTAATTGGTTTATTTTTTGATATTTCATGTTAATTATTATTTACAAATACAAACTTAATGGGCTAAAACAGAGCCTATCAACTTTCTTAAAAATGCACATAACCACACACAAGACTTGGACATTATATTGTCAAGACTGTTGGAAAGTGCTACAACTACTACAACTTTGTTTTTCATTCTTAAGTTAAAAAGATTTTGTTGCATAAGTTTCTTTGGATCCAATCTTTTAAAACAGACTATTGTTAATTGATCCTGAAACTAGTCAGATAATTCTTGACAGTTGATTTCAAAATATGTTTACAAAAACTGTATTTTAGTGGTTTTGTTTTTATGCTTTATAGTGTGAATTTGTGAGTTTTCATAACAAAACTTGTTTTGATGGCTTTCATAAAAATCATCTGTGATTCAAGTTTTTGGTATTTTCATATTGTTTTCATTAAGCTAAAGTTTATTGTAAGTCTATTCTGTGTTTGTATGTTGTTCTTTATACTCTCCTTCAATTGTAGAATGTGTGAATGTAGTGGTGGGTTCAACACTTGGTGCAAACCTATACTACTTATTTTCTTAATGTCATTTCATGCACATATCTTAAATGACCTCCCTGTGTCCTCTTTTCTCTCTCTCTCTCTCTCTCTCTCTCTCTCTCTTTTACTGTATAGTAATTCATATATTTTCTCTCTCTCTCTCTCTCTCTCTCTCTCTCTCTCGCTCGCTTTCTTTCTTTTACTCCTAAAAAAGTAGTACTTGTCATCTTAGATTTTAGATGATCATTGGTACGGTAATCTCTTCAAACTGATGAATATGTTTGCCTGTGAATAAATCATACATTATCCTCAAATATCTGTCAGGAAATTGAGGATGATAATTGTCATATTATGATAACAATACTAAATTATCTTATGAAATCTTAACCCTTTTATTTTTATTTTTTTTAGTAAAATAAGCATAAGATTGTATGATGTTGTCCTCCCTCTGTGTTGGGCCTGTTATTAAAAAGATTTCGTTTTCGCAGAACATGGCCCCACCACTAGGGGACCCAGGTCAACAACACCAGCTAGTGTCCTTGACAATGGACTCACACAGCCCAACCCAGTTTGCTGCTTTAAATACTTCTAACACTAGCCTCATAGTCTGGGAGCCGACATACTCCCAAAATATATTTGTGCCTAATACCGTTATTATTGATGGAAGTTCAAATTTGATAAATGTAAATAATAATGTCTCGTTAGCATATTGACGTTTTGGTGAGTTTCAATCATAATTTTATTTCATCAAAGACTTTTCTTCTCTTTTCTCTTAATGCTTATGAGTATATTTACGGTAAAATGTTTTGACTGCCATAATAATATGTTTAAATAGAGAATATTTGAGAGTTAGGAGACTATAACTGAGGCTGGAACTCATATAATATGTCTTCACATGTGTTGGAGGAAAAAGTTTCTATATTATGATTAATGGTTTTAAATCGGTGTGCTTGTTAATAATGTGACTACATGCGAGAAAGGTTATGTGTGTATGTGTGTGTAATGATGTATGGCTGTGCTTATTGTGTGTGTGTGTCAAGCACATTTTTGGGCTGCTTTTGTTTTACAATGTGTGTCAGGCATGTCAGTATTTTTCCTTTGCTTCAACTCCAAGTAAAATAATGTCAGGATCGAATTGGAAAAAACCTTTGAAATTTATATACAAGGGTAAGAAAAAGTAGGGCTAAAACTCTCAATATATCTAGATATACACAGGTTGGAATCATACAGATTTGTTGGACAAAAACAGTTTATAGCTTATTGTTATTATCCGATTGCGCATCATATGTTCCATTCCAAGAGGTCTGTGTTTATCTTAAGAACTATAAGACTTTTAGCCAGACTTTACACTAATTTATTATTTCTATCATCGAAGTATTGACAGAATACAGAATATTTGAGTGAAAGTAAGAAGAAGCTTTCAAGGGATATCTGTCTGGCGGCGTCAGATTTATTAAACTGGATTTGGCAACGTTGTTGTCATGTGATTATATACAATGTTTGTTGAGATCTCTTGTTGACCTATATCAAGATTAAATGATATTGATAAAAGATTGTCCTTGTGACAAGAACATTTATTTGTTTACCAGTGTTCCTTATGTTGCAAATTTCAAAAAATGACATTAAGTTAAAATGTTAATTTAACATTTCGACCAAGGACTATCAAGCAAACACAGCTTGAATTTAACCCAAGACTTCTTAAATGCATATTTTTTATTCAATTAAGTTTCACCCTAAAACAAGGCTGATCCTTAAAAAAGAAAAAAGACACGTTTCAATGCTTTGAAAGATATTGATCATAATAATTTGAATTATCTATACTGGCTGGCATCTAGCTTTTAATTTATAAGTTAGAAGAGTAAAATATAGATAGTAAAAGATAGAAAAATGAGGAGGGTCCAGCAAAGAATACTCAAGTGAGTTAAGATTGTTAAATGAGATGATGGACTGCTGTTTTTAAGAAACAAAAGTTGTAGATTTTTGGATAACAATGTTACGCAAGCAAGTTTGGTTTGTCTGAAGTTTAAGGAAAGAAGATGCCACTCTTGCAACAGCCTTAAGCAAGGGATTTGAGCGTGGAGAAGGGAGAAATATCACAGCACAAACACTTTAACAAAAAGATACTGACAGAAGACATCAGCTTAGACACACTGAGATGGCTTCTCAAGAGGCATACAGAACAAATATTGGTCTGGCCAAATGCAAGGATGGCCATTTGCAGACAATTAGTACTACGTCTGGAGAACAAATGAAGCAGATTTGGGGGGAAAGAGAATGTATATTTTTCAAAAAACAAATTGAAAAATATTCAGAAAAATATATTAGAGGATTTAAAAAATGCCAAATTTTACCATTCTCTTGTGATAGTGATATAAAAAGCATCAAAACATGTGAGCGTTAACCCTTTCAATACCATGTGTGATTCTCCGACACTCTCAATGTACATTCCCTCATCAAAAAGCATGTTCGTTGGACACATTGTTTACATTATACGCCCCAAGGTAAATGTTGAGCACAATTGAGAAATCTTTAAGTCTTGTTGTATTTAAAGAAATGAATTCATAATTCAAATAGCTTTGGAATTATTGGATTCAACATTTGCAAGGATCATGTTTCTGTAGTTGATGGGAATGGAAGTGTGAACTGTGGGTCGGGTAATCAATCATCATAGTTTGATTGTGTTGAAAATGACTTTGTCAGAGGTGGTAACTGAAGTACAAAAACAAATTGAGATACTTATAACATATTTTATAAAAGATTTATGGTATTATATGATATAGGAATGGAAACAAAAATTGTAACAAAAAGATAATGAAAAAAATGTGAAATTACAATAACCTGAAAGTGACAGCTTATGGCTGTTTCTCACTCTGAAAGTAGGTGAGACTGACTTTTTTTTTAAATTGATTATACGGGTGACTGCCAATCATTTTGCCCCCAGCTGCAAATAAAAAACCTCCTTGGAACATTCTCTCAAGCTGTAAATGAATTGCTTAAAGAATTACATGCCTTTTGAAATAAAGTCCCTTGCCATAATTCCAGATGAATCCTCTGGCAGTCGCCCTGTATTATGGTTGCCTTGATTTTGCACCGTTTTAACTTGCTGCTTTGCTGAAATGTTTCTTTAATCTAAAATCAAATTTGATGACTAAAAAAAGTAACGACATTTATTGAAATAAAATGTTGAAAGACAAAACTAATGCTTCTAAAGCACAAATAAAAAACCAACACACTTAACACATTCACTGCTAACCTTGTATTAAATTCATAGTCATGCAGTAAGGATGTTAAGTCGTTTAACCACATGAAATATTTCAGCTTAGCACTATTTGTTTTTTAGATTCATATTTGAAACACTTTAAAATAGTCTCTATCTAAGAAGAGGTTGGGTTTTTTTCTTGTCTGATTTTTTGTAAATTACACTTTGAAGTTGAGCCAAATTTATGACATTTATAGTTGCCATTCGGTTGGCTTTATGCCTCTCAGATTTTATTTCCAGTCTTCACACAACGCAGATATTCTTCTAAACCAAGGAGAGAGATATTAGAGATCTCAATTAAGAGTTATCTCCCCTTTTGGTTGATGTTTTTGAGACAATTGTCTCTAAGGAAGACATAAAACTCATTTTTTTTCTTGAATGATAAAATTCATTAACCTAGCACTTATTCCTATACAGTACAAGCTACTGTGCTTTACTGTGTTTATTAAACCCGGTCAGGCTGAATGGAGACATACCTGTACCTTCTAAACTTTTTGAAAAATACAAGGAAGCTGTCTGTTAAGCACTTCACCTTAGCAATCTTTTAGTTTTCCTGGCTGTGTATAGTCAGTTATTCTTTTCCCACCTGGGTAGCGTGAGGAAGTCTTAATAAGTAATTGTTTAAAGTTGTTAGGAAATGAATTGCTAGGATTTTATATGAATGTGTTAGGGAGTTATGGCCCGCCTAGAAAATGGCGGTGTTTCAAAGAATCTTTCAGAACTGCCCAGTTGAAGGCACAAAGCAGGAAAAGTGTGACCGAAGGGCAACTGGTTCCAATTAGTACCAAAAAATGTTTGAACATCAAGGTATTTGGTTATTTTTTTGTTGTCAATCAGTCTCGTGTCTGATTTGTTATAAAGTCATGTGACCTGATTTGTTATTATTAACAAACCTGTGGTGGGTGGGTGGACTACAGTCCTTTTACTTTATGCCTTGTGGTAGAAAGTAGAAACCCAATTTCTTGATATCTAAAAATTTGTTCAGTCCCATTTCATCACTTGTTAATCTATTGAGCTGAACATGCTTTAATTTTGAAGCCAGTTTAAACATTAAATGTTAATGTAATAAATCAGGTTACATGTTAATATATGTTTTTGGTAGACATCCAGCAAAAAAATGTTCTGTCTATGTATTCAATTATAACTTAGCCTAACAAAAACAATGTTGTAAGAAATTAGTTATAACACTGACATATTTGGCACCTTATTGTATTTCTTAAATTTTGACCCTCAAAGAATGCACATATTCTTATTCTCAAGCTTACGGTGCTTATAAATACTTCAATAACTTCAAATACTTGTGGTACTTTACTATCAATTTGGCTCATTCTACTCAATTTGGGTGCTCAATTTGTTAAATACTTCTTTTCCACTCTTTTTGTACTAAAGATCAGATGTTCCTTCTCTCTAAATAGCACAAAATAACGCTTGTATAATACCTGCTTTGATTTTCTGTCTTGAATTGATTTTTAGAGTCAGTTATTGGGAAATTAACCTCAACTGAAAAACTTGTGAGATTGGGCTGTCCATCTGGTGTACGGGAAGAAAACTAATTTTACTATTCTGTCTCATTGTTTTATTTAGGCTCTGACTATGAACTATTTCTTCTCTATTATTTCTTTCAATGCTTGCGCTTGAAAACACTACATTTAAACTATGTATGATCAATTTCTTACCACTTTCTTCTTGTGCTTCAGTAGACTTCGAAAAATGATTCAAGTATCAATTGTCTATTCAAGCTTTTGAACTTTAACATTTGACCTCAGTGCCTTTTTATTTTTATTTTGACTACTTGTTCTTATATCTGCATTAACATAACAGTGATATTTGTTATGAGACTTTTATTTCAAGTTTACAAGTTTGCTTAAATCTCTATTTTTCACAAGTCTCTTTGACTGTCCATTTTTTTTCTTTATAATACTACTTTATGTTAAATAATTCAAATTATTTGAATATTGTTTTGCTATGAGACAAAATTTTTTCCCATTTTCAGCAGTGACCTATTTTTTGTACGGAGATGATACAATGAAAGTTTGCTCGAGAAGGGTTGGTATTTTTTGATTAATATTGAAATAAAAATGTTAACAATTGTGCTGTATTCCCAACCAGGAGGAGAGTTTGGAAGACCTCAACAGTCGCAAGCAAGAGCTGATCACCCATCTCCATGAAGGACCAGTGTTTATGGGCTCTAAATCTGGTGTGTATCGGGCTGACAGTGAACGAGCAGGATTTGATGGTCTGAAGACTGTACTTGGCAACAACAAGAGGACGAGGGAAGCCATGCCACAACTTGTGTCTGATATGTTTGTGGCTACAAGATCTACACAGTCTCTGGATCAGATGTGTAAGTGGAGGATACACCAGAATAAGCTTGTTTTACTTTGATTTATCTGAAAACTTGCAATAACTTTTCCTTGTCATCAAGCCGAAGGCCCCAGGCTCATATGGCTGCTGGATCAGCAACATAATGGCTGCTGGATCAGCAACATAACATAACATAACTTTGATTTTTTTATAGAAAAATTGTTCCCTGATTTATATGTAAAACATCAATTATTTGTTTCCTTCAAGGAAAACTTGAAAATATCATATACTAGCGGGTTGCACAGGTTTACACAATCTCAAATCAATTGTTGCCCTTACGTCGCTAATAGCAGTCTACAAAATGTTTAGTGGCTTAGTACCGGGTCATAGCTGGGAAGGATACAAAAAGAAAGAAACACGAATTTGGCTGACTTTTAAACCACCCTGTAGACCTCTCTGTCCCTCTTTCTCTCTCTCTTTCTCTCCACTATGCGCAAATATGCCACCACCTCCTTTTTAAAATCATACTTTGAAACACCCCGTATTCAGATTGATTGAGTCAAATCTGTGGTTGTAATCCCATTGCATACACACACACACACACACAGCCACAAATGAATAAATAAACTTTGAATTATATTATGCAGATTTATCTATGCAATTTTTTAAACTTATAAACAATAGATTACACTTTTAAATCTAATAGAATTTGTATTGTTTTCAGAGGTTTTTTAAAAGAACAATTGGTTTTAAGACGCAATAACTAACTTATAAACCTTTATCACCTCACAACCCTGCTCTTTAGGAAAACAATAAGAATCAATTGAAACAAGACAATCCAATTTAAATTTAAGAACGGAGAAACAATTGAATTGTCAATTTTGGTCTGACACACCCTTATCACCTAGAAAAAGCCCTAGCTTAAAACTATCTTTAATGACATACAGCACATTTCGAGGCTTGATGTCACAATTATAGAAAGACAAAATGTCAATGGCAGCATATAATGGATTTTTATGATTTTTTGAAAAGTGTAAGTGTAAAATTGTTGTGTTTTTGGCTACAAATTTAAGAAAAAGTATCTTTAAGTTAAATATTTTATTAGTTGTGTTTTTTGTGTCCAGTGCAAGATGACATCACCTCCTTTGTCAAGTGGTCTATTGGGGAAGACTTGGCTGAACCCTGTTGTTATAATGACCTTGACTTGACCCCTACTAATCAGGTTATGGCTGACGTTACCACCAGTCTGAATCTGCCATATCCAACACCAGTTGGGGAAACTGATTATGTAAGTGATCTGTCTTGTTCAAAACATGATTTGGAGAATGTATTCTTGAGATTTGTATCGATTGGAGGGTCAAACAGTTACATAAGACCTAAAATTGCATGGTCCTCTTTTATAAAGTAATAGTTAAAAAGTTTATCTTTTTATGTTAAATGAAAATGAATGTTTAAACAATAAAAATATTATCCTGAATGAAGGAAGGTGAGGAGAACTGAAATAGCTGAACTATAGAATTTGAAATTGTGGAAAATAAATCAAATGCATGTTTTTTAAAGCTTAGTAATTTTCATGTAGACAGCAGAATATAGAATACTTTAGAAAGTCCTACCCCAAGCCTGTTTTTTCATAAAAGTAAAAACATTATATACATTTTTGGAGGTTGAAGAAGGATTGCGGCAGGTTTGACAACCTTTTTACAAGAATCAGATGACTGTTGATTGATTGGCCACCAATCACATGTTTACATTTAACTGTTTTCTGTCCTCAGGAACATGGTGTAAAAAAGTTGTACAACTCACCGCATTCATCTGGTGAGCTGCTCTATGGACAACTCAACAATAAACATGAGGACTTGGAGTTTAGCTGGTAAGTTTGTGTACATCATCTCTGTTATTCTGGTTTTTGATGTTGTAATTATCTATCTATCTGGCAACAGTCACTTTTTTGGTATGAATATCATGCACACTGATAACTCTGCATGCAGTCAAGCGAACAACGGTGGTTTACATTTTACGTCATGCACTTTTACTTGTATATTCAGCCTCAGGGTATGGCTTCTTTTTCTGTTAAATTGGAACTGAAGTCCTCACCATAGGCAAAAGTAAACTTTTGTATATGGCTTTATTGGGCATGTATTGTAGTATACTTGTCAGATACCATAGCAATATATATAGCGCTTAAATGACCTATTTGAGTCAATAGCGCTGTAAAACCTTACACAAACCAGCCTCAAGGGAATGACTTTTTTCTGTTAGAATAGAACTGAAGTCCACCCCATGGGCAAAAGTAACCTGTAAAATATGGCGTCATTGGGCTTGTATTGTAGTATACTTGTCTGATGCCATAAATGTGTTCCACTGTTGCTCTAGCAGTATAAATAACAGAGTACCTTCTGAAGCCAGAAAGCGCCTCTTACTAAATGTTGAAACATGAGATTGTAAAGCATTGATTAACTCAAGATAAGTTCTATTGGTTTACTCTTGACCAACATTACTTCATCTGAGTTGATAGTGGGCGAATAAAATAAACATCAAACAAACCTGTATTTTAGTCTATGAATGAATCCTGTGTTAATGTGAATAATGCAGTTATAAAACCCTTTATAGTTTATTGTTTTGTCAAAAGCTGTTTAAAGCAATCAAATCTAATATTGGGATAACAATAAAATGAAATGCAGTTTGGTTGTCTACTGGTAGGCTTTATACCTTGTGGGGTTCAAATCCCACCAGAGCTTTACATTTTTGCCTGTTTTTTCCTTGGGAATTTAAATTTAAAGACATTTTAAAAAGAGGCAAGGGTTATATGATTTACTCTTATGGGTTGGAAAAGGAATGATCAACTTTTGTTAATTTCACCCTACGTGAATGTGTTACTTACATTAATCCCTGTCATAATCCAGTATGGACGTCACTTGTGTCGACTTTGCTAGTTTGGAAGATCTGGACTATGAACTCTTTAGACTGCTGAACTATCAATTTGATGAGTCAGAGTTTTGCTGGTTAGTATGTTGACATAGTTATATCTGTCTGTTTCTATTTTTAGGTGTTATTCTATTATCTATAACAATATACACTGAATTGTATGCTTGCTTGCTTGCTTGAATTCTTGTGACACGATAAGTTCGAAAGTCTCTGTGTGGATTTTGCTGTAATTTACACATCGGATAACAAACATACCATAGATAGGGATGGGCTAAAAAAATTTATGAAAATGCACATATTTTGGATTTAATGAAGCAATTACGATTGTTTCCTATATATTCGCATTTAATTGAATAATTTTACCTCTTAATAAATTCAGATAGCTACGCCATAAACATCGCTCACTCGAGTAGACGGTCGACCCACTGTCTTCGTCAAAGATCATTGTTATTGTCACTGAACAAA
>JAUUEB010477858.1:0-11263 GCA_032362205.1 Clione limacina | reverse complement strand
AAAGAGGGGTGCACACATTTTTTACTGTGAACTGTACTTTTCTATCAATAGACAATTTACAATCAATCTCCTATCATTGGTCTTGCCCGATAGTTTGAGAACAACCTGTGTTATGTATTAATTATTTTTTATCAGCTATTGTTTACATCGTCTATTAAAAGAGAAAATTAAAACTGTGTTCATTGAAAGTGCACTCCTGGAATTAAGTGCATCCGGGAGATGGTTCATGTTTGTTCTTATTTAGATTCATGGCGCGTTTTTTTGTACTGAGAATGTATAGAAAGAAGCTAAAAAGCTAATTACATTTCTTACAATCGACCAAATTTCACCCAAAACCTAACTGTACATCTGGGTATATCTACAAACACATTGCTAAAGTGTTAGGTCAATTGAGTCAAAACAATGGCTGTAATCCCTTTGCAAAAAATATTCCAGCAGGCCATAAACACACAAAAACAGATTTTGATTTTTGTTATGTAGATATGTCAAGTATTGGGTTTATTAAGAGCGTTCAACTATCTTGATAATTCAATTTCCTTCTTGGTCAAGACGTGATAAATGGTTATACTTATATATCATTAATTTTTATTTAGACAGTGAAAACAATTATTGGTCATTTTATCGAGCAACCTTCCTCATGATCGAGTCCTATGGGGAAATAATGTGTGTAATTTGGCTTTCTCATGGACAAAAGACTGAGCCCTGTATTACTGGTTATTAGGTTATACTCAAGCAGGCGTGAATATATTTGATTCACCCTTACGACCACAAGACAAGTTATCGGTACCAAAAGGTTGCTGTTTTGTGTCCTCAGGATTCAAGGTGGTTCAAAGTTCACGATGGTTTGTTTATTGATCATATAGTATGGAGTTTTGCTTTTGAATTATTACGATTTTTTGTTAGCGACATTCAACATGGACCAAGAGCGTATGAAAGATAAAATAGCCACAGACGGTTGATATATTATAGGAGAAACAAGCTACTCATCAAAGAAGTCAACCCTATGACAAGAGAATATCATCGAATGTTTTCATCGACATCGTTAAGCAACACTTTACCTATAATAGCATATCTTGTGACGCCCTAACGTCAAAGGTTAACACAAACGTTGAGTTTTTGTTTAACAACCTTACTTCCAAAAGCGTCATCGAACTTTCGTTTACACAAAACCATACCATGTTTTAATGTTATTGCGAACGATGTGAAAGACGACCAAGTTTGTGTTTATGTCAATTATATATTTGGATTACGTGATGTGATCATGACATCATGTGACCCGGTACGTGAACCCGGCACGTGAACCCGGCACTAGTAGTCACATGACAAAAAGAAGAACTTCAGTGTACAGCAGAGCAGAGTGGTGTAAACAGTGTGTACAGCAGAGGGGGTCCCCGAATCAGCAAAGCAATGGCACACAAAATGTATGTACAAACAAATGATAGCATATCAGCGAGGTTTGCGATCCTTGGACACAAAAGAAAATAATAAAGCATGGTTTTATCAGCAAGTGAAGTCATTTATTCGTTTAGACTGAAGTAAAGTTTTCATTTTCTTAAAATAGTATTTCGTAAAAAGAGAGTACTACTTTTTTCCAAACACAAGCACTGATAAGAATTCTTAAATATTTCCTCCAATCAAATATCAGAAAAGACTTAATCTCTATTTGGTTGATGAGTAAATAGTAGCGTAGAGGCCATGTTGAAAACGAACTCATAACTCATAGCTCAAAACAAACTCATAACTCAAACTGTAGTGACAATTGTGTGAATCAAAGTTTTTATTCGTGCTTGTGCCATAATTTTAGGATTCAAACAATAAAATAGGAAGTCCTCAATTCTTTTGAGTACAAAATGAAGAAACATGGCTTCCAAGCATTCGATCCGACGTAATCGAATGAGAAAAACCATGACGGATATAAAATTGAACTTACATGCTGGCTATCTTTGAAACTTGTGGAGAAGAAAAAGCCAGGAATAGCTATTGCTTTTTCATTACCGGACAATCATGAAAATCGGATTAAAGATAAAGTTTTCAATCAATTATCAGTAGAACAACTCAACACTGAAGTGAGTATTAATTTAGTTGTGGAAATTCTAGATACAAATTTTGGAAAAGATTCACTGACAGATCCTTTTGAATAGTATCTTGAGTTTGAACAATTTTGTTCGTACAACAGAGTCTAGATTCATAACAGAACTTGATGACAAATATCAAATATTTGTAAAATTGAAAATTATACTATTCTTGCTTTCAAACTATTAATTCAAGCAAACATTTCTCCAGAAGAACAAACGATTGTAAAATCTGGAATTGGCTATACTGTTAAAAATCCATGTATCCATATAGAACATTTAAGCGTGATCACGTTGCTTCATATGATGGAGATATAACAGTATTAACACTCAGACAATCATGGTAGACACAGTTAATATTACATCTAGCAATTACATACCAGAGGACAATATAGATCAAAGTCACACTCTCAGAGAAATCCAAGTTCGCAAGGTGCTAACTTTAGAGGTAGAATGTGGATTACAAAAGTAACTTTTCTGGTAATTCTGAATCAAAATTTTCAAATAAGAGAAATACGAACCCTATCAGCAGAGATGGCAGAATTTGATTATGTGCATCGTGTGTTAGCTATCGGTTTCTTGTAGAAACATGTCTTGATAGTTGGGAAAATCAATTTGGCACTTTTCTAGTTGATTATGAAGAAGAAGAAGAAGAAGAAGGATGTTATTTTACAGAAACAGTGTTAATCACAGACGCTCTCAACTGAGCGGTGTTGGACAGTGCTTGTTCATCTACAGTATGTGGTAGAGATTGGCTTCACATTTATTTAAACACGTTGGATGAGGTGAAAAAAAGTCTGATAGAATTATCAAAGTGTAACAGAGGTTTCTTGGACCAACCAATTGATTTTGCAAGAGAAAAAATAGCACCAAAACCTAAAGGGCAGCTACACAACAGCAAAGAGGAGCTGGAATCACACCAAAAGAAGTCCCACAGTGATCCAAAAAGAGTAAAGCAATGAAGCATCGGTATGATGAGACAAAAGTGGAATACAGCAATCAGCCAACAGCTTGGGATGAGTTTATTGCGCGAATCTGAAAGACAAGATCTAAATCAACACCAGGGACAAAAATGGAGTTCCATATCAGGTCTACAAAGATGCCCAGGTGTTGCGAGGTTACTTTGGCAATATTCGAGAAGGATGTGGCAAAAGAACCTAGTAAGTTATTGATGGAGAAGGGCATAAGGTATATTCATCCAAAAAAATATGGTGCCACAGAAGTTGAGAAGCACAGAACAATTTCACTGTTAAACTAGGAGGGAAAGCTGTATTTTGCTCTCAGGGCAAATAGGTTGCTCCAGTTTACGCTAACTAACAACTATATAGATACCCCTGTACAGAAGGGAGGAGTCCGAGGAGTTTCAGGTTGACTTGAGCACACAGACATAATTTCCCAACTGATCAGGGAGGCAAAGGCAGAGAAAAAAGACCTGGTAATGACATGTATTGTCATAGTCAACGCTTACAGCTCAATCCCTCACAGCCCCATACTGACTGCACCTCGCAGATCCCATGTACCAGAGGAAGTCTGAAAGCTCCTGGAGTCCTACTATTCAGATATAAAGATCTGCTTTATAACAAAGGATTTCACTACAGATTGGCAAGCAGTGGCGAAGGAAAAAATCACTTGATGCACCATGAGTGTAGTCTTATTCTCACTCACAATGACCATGCTCGTGGTGTCAGTGGAGAAGGAAACCAAATCACCAAAAACATCACCAGGGCAGCAATAGAAGACTAGTAGGCTGTTCATGGATGATATACACCATGCTGAATTTGGCACAGACAAACTACCTTTTGATGAACTTGTTTGGATTGTTCAAGTGGGCAGGCCTAGAGGACAGACCTGAAAAATACAACATACACATGACTTAAGTCTGAAATGCAGAAACGAATAACTTCAAAGTTGAAGAATTGGTTGGTCTCCCAAAGATTTCTGTCGGTATAGAGCTTGTACACCAAGTCAGAGAAGTTACAACTCTCGTTCCAGAGGAGGTAAAGGCAGAAAAGGCAAGAGTGCTCATTACGTTTGAAGAGTCGGAGGACCCTTGTATGAGAAATGCCGCAGTGAAGGTATATGGAAGGACAAAGGCTGACACGCCAAAGAGTGTAAAGGAAGCAAAATCGGGATTTAGAATGCAAGAAATAACAGGAATTGCAAACAGAGGCAGACAGGGACTAGGCCTCAATCCAAAGAAATACTACAGCACCAGTTCAAAGAAAGACAGAAGATCAATGATTGTAAATGCAGTCAGAGAAACTGAATAAGAGAGAAGAAGAGTGAAGATGACAAGTCTGGCAAAGCAGGGAGTTCATATCAAATTGGAAGTCCCTGAGAGGAAGCTTACCCAGCAAGACATTATCAGTATGTCTGATACAAGACTAAGATTTTGATGAAGTCTATGTATGACCTACTGCCGACGCTAGAGAACAAGAATCTGTGCTTTTGGACCGAAGAGGGGTGCAAACCTTTTGGAGGCAAGGGACATTAGCGCACATACTAAGTGGATGTGGTGCGGCACTCTCACAAGGACGTAACAAGTATCGACACGACCAAGTGCTCAGGGAAGTTCCCAGATACACAGAGGCAAGAAGGAAGAGCTGAAACAGCAACCCAAAGCTTACAAGAAGAAAGACATCAAATTTTTCAAAGAAGGGAGAGAAAAATTCACAGAAATTGAGACAAATGCTACCTGGACAGTGCATCAGACTGGAGGCTTACCTGTACAGTGCATCAGACTGGAGGCTTACCTGGACGGTGCATCAGACCGGAGGCTTACCTGGACAGTGCATCAGACTGGAGGCTTACCTGGAAGGTGCATCAGACTGGAGGCTTAACTGGACAGTGCATCAGACTGGAGGTTTACCTGGACAGTGCATTAGACTGGAAGCTTACCTGGACAGTGCATCAGACTGGAGGCTTACCTGGACAGTACATCGGACTGGATGCTTACCTGGACAGTGAACTCAACATAATCAGCTCATTATCTGGTGTCGCGCGAGTAGGTCTTGTGACACCTAACGCGTTTATATTGATCAACTAGCTGATGACTTCTCGGAAAAACCCAGAGCAAAGATTTAAAAGATTACAGACAACAATCATTCTCAATACTACTTCAACCATCTGTTTCATGTAACCATAGTAAATACAATAAATGCTTTGCAGAAATGTAACTCCCTGTAAACATAAAAAAATACTTGAAAACGCAATTATATCATGTTTTTCAAAATTAATACACTTCAACTCTTATGATTTCTTATAACTCCATTAACATTTGACCGATTAAATTGCAATATTGTAAACATTAGTCCCCAAAAACCGAATATCAGAAAGACGAAATGATTTTGAAATTGGAAAAGAACTAAATGAAATAAGACACGGTTTTGTGACTTATCTTTTTTGGCTCGGCTTGTGCAATAAAAGCGAGAGACAATTGAACAGACCAAGAAGCGACTCCCTTAACAATGCATTTGGCCATACTATATTAACATGTATAGTTTGAAAAACTACTTCATGAATATTTCAAATCTAGCTTCGTTTAGAAAATTCACATAATTCAAAAATGCAATGGATATTCCAGGATCAGAAACGATTTATAAAAAAACACAATTATAATGTGTTGCTGTCTGCATACGATCTATCTAAAGGTCATTTGATGATCAAGTGGTCAACAATCGTGCTCAATTTAGCTATATTCATTAATTTCTTTATTGCGAAACGAAATTAGCTGATGATAAAAAAGCTCGTGGCCTCGTGTCAATTACTTGGAAATCTTGAACACAAAGACGAAAGCTGAGATGAATTTGGTGCATGAAAAGATTTTATGAGAAAAGCTCGTCTTCTCTTAAAAAAACAACATCTTTTTTTTAAGAAATTAACATTTGGGCCCTGTGGCGTCAAATAAGAAAAGCTGCCCATATGACTTTGGAGCTAACTATAGTCTTTGAAATTCGTAAAACACCACCGGGCTTTGTCCGCGACACTGCTACCACATACCTGTATTAAACTTGATCCTGTGATCTAGGATCCAAGTAAACTTTTAATTTTATCAGTAATTGTTTTTTGAAAAACTCACGCACTAAATTGCTTTTCTAATGTGCAGTAATCTGCCGCGCGCCGACATTTTTAGCATTTTTTCCCTCCAGAATCCAAGTAACAAAATATGTTATATAGCTATGGGTGGGTATCGATAATCTCGAATGGTTGAGTTACACTCAATACGCATTTGTTCTAGGTTCACCATAAACATACAGTACAATAAAATACTTGGATAGATTTTTATTATTCGATTAACAACACACTTGAAATATTACAGGAATGTAATGGTGTTGTGGAACTGGTAAGGATACCCGACTCTCACCTAAGAGATAGAAGTTTCGTGTTCCCGTCAACGCTAGTAATTTGCGGTAATATCCTCGGAAAAAATCATCAACCCGTTATAAAGAAATTGAAAAGAGATACGACAGTTCTGAATCGCAAAAAGGTTAAATTTAACGAACTCTAACAATTTAACCGTTTGCCGCTAGAATTCTTTTTGAATGTATTCAGAGAGAGTATTCCAGAGAGTATTTTAAGCCTTCTTCAGCGTTAGTTCTGATAAAGTTTCAACGACAAAAAGTAATTATAACACGGTGGTATTGGCTTAATTACACAACCGCGGGGTTTTGTAAAAGAATCAAGAAAATTAGCTTGTTGATGAAGTCAACGATAATTCTATTTTTGCGGTTAAGTAGGTACTAACATTTAAAAAAAAAAAAAAAATCACGTGATTGACAGCTAGTTTCTGACTCGCATGAGTCAATAATACTTCTTCAAATGCTGAAGTGTCGAGAAAATGAAATAAATGCCAGCAATTATACGGAAAATACACAAAAAGCCGGTGCGATGTGTCGCCAGTTCATAAAAGAAATGATTTCGTTCACATCAAATCTGGCAAACGAGAGCCACCTATTGAGGACGTTGCGATTTCTTGAATGCGCTTGTTACGACCGTTATTTTAATATCCGAACAGTTTTAATGATAAGCCTCATTGAAACTTATCAGATCGGCAACATGAAAAGAAAACAGCTTTTATTAAAGAGGAAACATCGTTCAGAGCCAAAAAGAAAGCTGCAGCCAAAGCCTTGACCCATGTCTGCCCTTTGTGTAAGGTCCTGATAATGCCTCACTAGAGGTGCAACATGTCGTGTAGTGTAACGAAATAAGACAGACAGCCACCAGACAGCCACAAGACACCCACCAGACAGCCACCAGACTTTTGATAAAAAGACGAATATTAGTTCAGCATGGAGTGCCTCTAAAATAAAAGAGATTTCTATATTCTTTTTCATCTAGATAGTTTCAAACATCTTCATCAGGAATATGAGAGGTGATGGGTGTTCGATTTTAACCGAACTGCTTTATACCAAGCTATCACAAGAACCGAAGGAACGTCGAATCAGGGATTCTTTAGGATTCTCAAATAAGAGGGAAAAACCGACGATTCCGCGCCGCACTTTTTGAGGGGTCTGAGAGCATCACTAAGAACATTTTGAAAATTAGGTGTAAATGATGCAGATCTAGAGCCTCCTGCAAATGTTGATGCATAGTGAGGATGAAGTTCTTCTTTTTAACTCAGCTGGGGGGAGTTGCATTACGCGTTGTCCCTGCCCTCTTAATACGCTCCTGAAACGAATGGTTGCATAATATTCTGAACATGATTATGAATGCTTGTCAAAAGCTCTCATGTGCCTTTCTGATCTTAAGACTTTTCTCAAAACATCACACAGATGCATACACGGTTATTAAATAAATTACATTTACTTACTGATTGTACACATCAACACTGGTACAACGATTGTTATTAGACGACAACGAGTTTAATGTCAGCGTTAAATGCTGTTTGCGCTATTCAGCCGAGTAACGAAATTTGAAAGAGTTTATTTATATTGTCTCTCTTCAAAAATGTACACTCAGCCAGACGTCTATCAAACCAGCATGATCTAATGATATTCATACATCTTGACACCAACTCGTTGATAAATTAAAAAAAGCTTGAAATATTATTAATTGAATTGTAATGATTGATAAGTAATCAACCAACATCATAATAATAAAATACATTACTACGAATTATACAACGATGAAGATCAACCATAGTGACTTCCCAATAATACACTATTTATATTTAATAAAGAGTGTAGAGATCTGTCGCCACACGCAACATATATTATCTTTACCAATCAAGGATTTAATGAAGACTCTGAACATCATAAGATTTAATACAGATTTGAAACATCATCAAACTACAGCTTTATAGTGTAATCAATCAAGTATCAAGCCATTTGGTTACACTCCTTAACTTCCAACTATATTATAAACACAACCTATTTTCTATACAAGCAGAGTGTCATAAAACGCCAACATTTTCAATCACAATAAAATAGGACCTACTCCTAAAACTACTCATCAGTTGTACTATTTAGAAACACTATAAACCCAACCCCGAAACAGGGCTTGTTAGAATTAGGAACTACACACTTCAATACTATTTCTGACACTATGTGAAAGGGAAATTGTGAAGCTTGACTAACCTATTAATATAAAATTAGGTGCCGAATAAAAAATTATAAATTAAAGATTTGGGCCAATGAGAAGCCAGGGCAACTCACATTATGGCCACATGTGGACACAGTGAACTTGTGAAGGTGACCATGCCTGTCCGTCACATGACCATATCACTTAACCACTATAAAAATAAACATGACTACCAACCCATGAATCATATTTTAACATGTCAGTCATTAAAAAGAAAACTAGTGGTAACTAAGAAGATCAAACTACATATACAATAGCAATGGTAATAATCTCACACTATTTCACAAGCAGGGACAACTGCTTCAGGCTGTCTAGAATGTCAAACTCGTGGTTCAGGTCCCCCGAATGTCTAAAATGTCAAACTCGTGGTTCAGGTCCCCCGAATGTCTAAAGTATATGTGATCGATTACGTATAAGAAAGTATTTTTGTCGTAACAATAACACTGTACAGTGAAACATCTTACATGTGAGTGTGGAAACCAGTCACGACATGACCAGTCCACTTGGTTTGCTCTTGATCAAGTTCATCTGAGTTGGTAGCAGGAGAACCAAACAAAAGATTCCTTAACATTAACTCAAAATAACCAACATTTAGAATGAACGCTTTCAAATCAACTCCTTTAAATAGAAGTTGTATATTGCTTTTTACAAAACACACACTTTTTCGGATCTGAGGACGAGAATTCGACAATATCCTATGAGCAAGACCCCAAAACTCTACGGCTGTCTGGTAGATATGCAGAGAACAGCCGCCTGTACATCTGACGAACGAGAGGAATAAAGAACAATAAGCACAAAAACAACGACTACTTTTCATAAAATATTTACTTGCTTTTAGATGAAATTGATTTAACATTTTGGACATGCATTTATTTAAAAAAAAATATGAAACGCCAAAAAAAAAAGAGAGGTTATCGTGTTATCAAGGTATATAGTCAGAAGTATTTCATTTAAAAAAACGTATTAGGTCCAATACAATTTAATTAAAAAAATTTTTTTGGGCTAATAGGTAAATATCTAAAGTACTTATTTGTGACAAAAAGATTGTTCTTTGGATACAATTAATCAGTTTTCCAAATCATGTTAATAAATAACTTCTTTTGTGGGTCTTGTTTTTTTGATTCAATTTATTTTCAAAATTGCAAAGTCTTATTAAAACACGTACCTCTTTCAGAAACAGCATATTTCATGAGTAGATACATTTTGTTATGGGTAAAATCACGCGACGAGATATAGTGCACCTTAAAAATTTATATTTATATAACACTTAACACACATCCGAACATTTGTTAATGGCTTAAATTAAAAACAATCGTTAACAAATTAGAGGAAAGGCCTTTAAACTTATGTGAAATCCCAATAATAAGCATAACAGCACCTTGACAAAACAAGATCTAAGGGCGATATTTGGACACGTTAATGACACCGTTATCTGTGAAGTCAACAGTCAGCTAATTGTCTGGTGTCGCACGATATGGTGCTGTGACATATAAGGCGCTTATATTGATCATCTAACTGATGACTTAGGTCATCCCCCGTCTCACACTGGTCACACACATCACAGACACTCTAACCCAAAAACTAAACCCTATAGATTTTTTCACTGTATAAAGTCCTCACGCTGTGAAATTCCGCGCGCCTTTTGTCTTTAGAAATCAACTTCTTGATCGTGAAATGAAATACGATTATTTAGCACTCTTTCATCTATACATTGACCTTGTTGACCGTTGGAACACCACTGGTTACTTTACCCACATTTAACAACCCCAGATTTCTGATTTTCCAAGGGCTTCCCACAATTTCGTTCAACGTGGTAACTGTTAATTGAACTAAGTGTATTGTCTTCGACAGAAAATCGTTTAAGTGGCTTGTAGCCTTTTCTCCGTGTCTGCTTTCAGGGTAAACAGTTTACACTTAAACGCATATCGAGAAAACAATGGAGTGCATCAGTCTGATAATTGGCACGACTGTAATGCTCTTGTCATTGCAAACAGTCCTCAAAAGTACATTGTTATTGTTCTAGACATGGTTTGGGTGCAAAATCTTCTTGAATGGAATATGCAATTTGGTTGAGTATCTTTTTCCAGACTAAGCTACAAATACCATCGGAAAATGAGTGAAGTAGTCTGTTCTTCTAACTAGACGGGTCAAGATCTTCTTGAATGGCACATGTTATTGACAGAAGGGTCAAGTTCTTCTACCTAGTGGGGTTGAGCTTATCCAGCCGTGAACATAGCTTGTTCTTACTACAAACATACCCGTATTTTCATATGATTATTGCTTTGATAATATGCTCTAAAAACCTACAAACTATGATTTTAATGTCTTTTTTCCATTGGTTCCATGCAGTTTATGACGTTTTTCTTTGTAATGAAGAATCTATTTGTTTATTAGGGGGGTACTTGGGAAAAGACTTTTAATACTTTCGAATATGATTTGGAAAAATAGTATTAATATTGATAAATAGGGTTTGACTACGGGTGACTTTCTGAAAAAGTCATAAACCAGGAGTCTTTAAAACAATTGCATGTACCTAAGTTCAAACGGATAAATATCTCGAATAAGAACTAGTACGTCAAGGCAAACAGAAAGACTTGAAAAAGAGAGAGCAA
>JAUUEB010477857.1:0-19552 GCA_032362205.1 Clione limacina | reverse complement strand
TGATTAAATATAATAATGTGGTATTTAAATGATTAAATAGAATAATGTGGTATTTAAATGATTAAATAGAATAATGTAGTATTTTAATGATTAAATAGAATAATGTGTTATTTAAATGATTAAATAGAATAATGTGGTCTTTAAATGATTAAATAGAATAATGGGGTATTTAAATGATTAAATATATTAATGTGGTATTTAAATGATTAAATAGAATAATGTGGTATTTAAATGAGTAAATAAAATAATGTGGTATTTAAATGATTAAATAGAATAATGTAGTATTTAAATGATTAAATATAATAATGTGGTATTTAAATGATTAAGTATAATAATGTGGTATTTTAATGATTAAATAAAATAATGTGGTATTTAAATGATTAAATTGAATAATGTGGTATTTTAATGATTAAATATAAAAATGTGGTATTTAAATGATTAAATATAATAATGTGGTGTTTTAATGATTAAATATAATAATGTGGTATTTAAATGATTAAATTGAATAATGTTTTATTTAAATGATTAAATTGAATAATGTGGTATTTTAATGATTAAATATAATAATGTGGTATTTAAATGATTAAATAAAATAATGAGGTATTTTGATGATTAAATAGAATAATGAGGTATTTAAATGATTAAATAGAATAATGAGGTATTTTGATGATTAAATAGAATAATGCGATATATGACGCATCTCCGACATTGTACGCCAGCGGAGTGAAAGTTGTAGCGGTGTAACCAAGTGCTAACAAAAGAATGTGACTCCGGTTTAGTCCTAGCCATTGACATACTCTTGTAAATATTTACAATATAAATGAAATTCCACCATCAATTTGAGTAAAAATCACAACAATCGCGTTTTGCATATGTATAAGCTGATCTTCCTGTTGAAATCACTGGTTTTTTATGAATGGTTTTTAAAACTATTTTTATCGTATTTATTGAATATCAACTATTTAGTCCGTGTGGTTACATTTTGATTAACACATCAAAAGTGCATACTTTCTTTCAGTATATATATATATCTTTACTTTGTGAGCTTTCAGCTGTATGACTTCCTCTGTCTAAACAAGGATTAGGTTTGTTGAAAAGAACTCACTGAAAGTGAATTAAAAAAAAATTAAATCCGGCTTACGAGTCACTCAAAAACGGTGAGGACTAACTCTTGCTGTTATCGAAATTTCCGCCAAAGAAATCGAACTCTAGTTTATAATGGTTTATCAATTATATCATTAAATGATATTTCTTATGGGTGCAAAATATCAAAATTGTTTTGAAAAATACATCAGCATATGACTGAAAAGCGAGCTAGGTAAAAAAGTTACAAACATTTCTCTAATCAATAACTGTTTTTTTGTTCAACATATTTAAGTATAGAACAGTAATTGTTATTTCAAAGCTGTTTATGTTTTATGAAAAAAAAAAAATTAAAAAAAAGAAAAAAAAAAAAGAAAAAAAACCCACATCTGCCCTCCCTATAACCTACCAGTACCCACAAAACCACTCTTCTCCCTACATCAATTCCCCTCTCAAAATTACCCATAAATAGGAAAAAGACGTAAAATCCTTGCCACACTTAACATTGACAAGGGACAGATGTGTCCGAAAGTGCTCTGACCACGAGTGTGACCGCAAGCGAGAGAATCAGAATATGTCGGTGATGTAGATAGTATACAACCATATATACATAAACAAAATTAATTATGAATTTTCAGTTAATAAGTCATCAAATACTGAGATCACCTAACAGAATTTTGCTTCGCATATTTCAAGAATAGATGGGCTTTGTGCTTGAATATTTGTTCATACAACCGTCATAAATCAATATTGTCATAATTTGCAGCTAATCACCAATAACAAAGTAACAGGCTATATTCTCAGAAACCAAAATGAACATAGGAAATGGACTTAAAGATGAAGCCTAGCGGAAGCTTAAGCTGTTAGTAAACCTGAATAAGAAAACTTTACATCTTTTAAGGGTTTTGTGGCAGTTTATGATGTGGAGGCCGTTTCATTATAATAAAAAACATGACAAAATGGCAACAATGTATAATTGCAAATATTGTCATGACTCAATGTGAACAGTAAAAACAAAAACATAAATAGTTTAATAACAAAAAAACAACTAAGATACTGCCTGCTGTGACAGCTTGAAAGATGTAGTATCACTTAAGTTTAACATTCAACAATTTTTTATCAACAATAGTCAAGGATAAATACAAAACAAATTATACATAGAAAAACATACATTTTCATAACATTATTGTTCTTATCTATCTCTTATCAATGAGAATGAGGGTCAGTTTCTTTTCTCTTTCAGGATAAAGGTTTTCCTAAAACATACATGCCATTCACAGACCTGTAAGAGGACCTCAAAAAATTCCCTGAAGATTTCCATTTTTGCCTGAACTTTTAAAAAACTACCTGAATTAAAAATGAGTCAAAGAAAAAAGAAATACCTTGCCTCAACACTTCAAGATCTACATCCCAATCTCAGTAATAAGAATAAGAGTATATGTTACTAAAGGAGAATTCAGCACTGTCACAATCATTTATAATCATCATGTCTGATTACAGCACTAATGAGAGATAAAAGACGGGTGCTGAATTCAGGCATCAAGACAACAATAACTCATCAACAATATCACTTTTCCAATTGTTTTTTAAAGGCCATTTGGATGGTAGAACTAGTTCATTTAAGGAAAAATTGATTTTGATCTACAAGGCTTCTGAAAACAAGCAATCAGCTTTATTCTTCACTAGGGGTTCAGTGTTATCTACTGACAACAAGCCTGCTTACTAAACGAGAGATTGTCGGTTTATTTCCCACAATGGGCGATGCTGATTATATTTTCATGTTTAATAAGTTTATCCATTGATTATGAACTGTCATTTGTACTTTTTATGCTTTTGTATTTTATACATATTTAAAAAAAATTCCCAATGCAGATAAATAAAGTAATTTTTTAATAATATTAAGTAGTTTATTATTGAATCATACCTAATTGCAATGCAATTATTTTAGTATAGTTACCAATTATCCTACTCCGCTTTTATTCTCCCTATTGTGAAAGAACATGATCTGTTAAACATATCATATACATTAAGTAAAAAAGGACTAATAGATGAAGATTGGAATTGAAATGCTACAATTGAAATTGCAGTTTGCAAGTGATGAAATAAATTGAATAATAGGTGAATTTTGGAGTACTAAGCTATGATTGAAATTTCAGATTGCAAGTGATGAAAAAATGGAAGATGTTTATTTATGAGTACAATGCAATAACAGTTTCCTAGCTCAAAACAGACTAAGAAAAAAAATTTTAAAAAGGAGAAAAAAAAAACTAAGAAAATATAATCCAATTCCAATATAAAAGGGTTTTAAACCCTGAACCATCTGAACATGTAATCACAGTCAGCATTTTTTCTATACAATCAAAATAACTATGAACAGGTGACTGTCATAATAGATAATTATTCAGGGTATGTACTAAAAAGAAATGCAATCAGAATGGAAGTGTAAAATTTAAAAGAAGTATCTCAACTTTGTAAATTCTTTTTAAGAATTATTACAATCCACTAGAGTCAAAGTACTGATTAATGATATACAAACTGAAGTGTTAAAGAACAAAATATACATATCATATAAACTTAACCATGATAAAGACTTCTGATAATTTCTTTACCATGATATCAAATCACAGGTATGTATATAAAATCATTTATCTCTCAAAAAAGTTTGAAAAGACTATATTAGGATCACATAACATAAAACATGTTATATGTGTGAACAATAGCTGTAAAACTCAGGTGTCTTGATCTCCAAATTTAAATATTTTCAATTTGGTTGTGGTTAATACATAGCCTCTATGTACATGATTGTCCATGCCCTTCATTAAAAATTGAAGATCTTTTTGCGATTAAGGACATAAGAGCAGAACGGACGAAGCTGTTACGAGTTGTTTATATATCTCATTGCAAAATGTTCAAAAATTGAGAAAAAATATCTTTGTGACCATTTAAATTTGCATGCATGGAATGTATATAAAAACATATAAAAAATGTAAAAACTAAGAAAACAATTATGTAAAATACAAAGTATTAAGATAAGAAACTACTTTGCAAGCCTACTAACGTCGGAGTGGTTTCATGCTTTCATTACACTTGAGGGGGAAAAAAATCACAATAAATTTGAATCATTCATAACAAGGAAGGCACAAATTATACAATAAACTTAAAAGAAATCAGATGTGGGCTGAAAGCATTATACGAGCAAAAAAGCAGTTGTGATTTCTAAGAATGATTTGCTTGAAAAAAAGAAGAATCAAATGTAAAAAAAATATTTCAATAACTTAATTTTTGACACACACACACACACAACATGGAAAAAGATGTACAATTTTTGATTTTAAAAATTTGAGCTTTTCATCTTTTTGAATAGTCAACTGAAATTAATGTGTAACAGCAATTTTAACACTTAAGTTAGATAGACAAACACTGATTCAAACAATTTGATAAAATAGTTATTTGAGTTTACATGGGGAAAATTGATATTGAAGTTAACAGAGAGGATAATATTCAGAGATCTTATTAACTGTTAGTGTATACAATCTTTGATTACGTACATTTGATTTGTTTAGAAATTGAAAGCACTTTTATATGATCACATAAAATTAGCAACAACAATAAGGTAAAAAAAATATCAACATTGTTTTGACATCTGATCATAATTGTTATGTGAAAAGAAAGTAAATCTTCACTTGAATACTTTCTTGAACAAACTAAATCTTTTTGACTTTTTAGGAGTCTTAGCGCCTTCATGTTCATGGTCAGACATTTGTTTGTCTAGAGCACCTTCTAAATCTAAAGAACTGAGAGACTCTGATTTTTTGGTTTGCTTGTCTTTTTTTCCTTTTTTTATAGCCTTGATTTTCTTGCTACTTCCTACAGCCCCACTGCTGTCCGTTGACCCTATGCTTGCTTTTTCATCAAGTTCATTTAATTTATCATTTTGAATATCTGATTCTGTTGTTTGATCTAAGTTTGAACTGGTTTCTTGAGGGTCATTAGACATAACTGATTCATCTGTAGGAGCATCCTGTGTCTCAGTAAGAATATCATCAATATCGTCAAGGTCATAATCATCAATCACTCCACATTCAGATCCACCATCATCACTGATGTCTTGTTTAACAAAGTCGCTGTTGTGTTGCTTGACATTATCACTGGTGTCTTGCTTTAAATCATGACTGGTATTGTGCTCAACATAGTCACTGGTGTCTTGCTTAACATCGTCACTGGTATCATGCTTAACATTGTCACTGGTGTCTTGCTTAACATTGTCACTGGTGTCTTGCTTAACATAGTCACTGGTGTCTTGCTTAACATTGTCACTGGTGTCTTGCTTAACAATGTCACTAGTGTCTTGCTTATCATCGTCACTGGTGTCCTGCTTAACATTGTCACTGGTGTCTTGCTTAGCATTGTCACTAGTGTCTTGCTTAACATTGTCACCGGTGTCTTGCTTATCATTGTCAATGTTGTCTTGCTTAACATTGTCACTGGTGTCTTGTTCCTTGAAATCCTGATTAACAACATAGCTACTGTTTTCCTCAGTATTGTCATTCTTGTCTCGCTTAACATAATCTTCAACATAGCTCAATATCTTCTGAGCATTATTTATTTCTTGATCAATCATATCACTAAAGTCCTGCCCACAATCTTTACTTGTTTCTTGCTTTAAATCATCACTTGTTTCTTGCTTTAAATCATCACTTGTTTCTTGCTTCAAATCATCAATTGTCTTTTGCTTTAAATCATCACTCTGTTCCTCAAAATCATCACCTATTTCTTGCTTCAAATCATCACTTGTTTCTTGCTTCAAGTCATCACTTATTTCTTGCTTCAAATCATCACTTGTTTCTTGCTTCAAATCATCACTTGTTTCTTGCTTTAAGTTATTATATGTTTCTTGCTTCAAATCATCATTTGTTTCTTGCTTCAAGTTATCACTTGTTTCTTGCTTCAAATCATCACTTGTTTTTTGCTTCAAATCATCACTTGTTTCTTGCTTCAAATCATCACCTGATTCTTGTTTCAAATCATTGCTTGTTTCTTGCTTAAAATCATCACTTGTTCCTTGCTTGAAATCCTGACTGGTTTCTTGTTTAATTTCACCACACGTTTCCTGATTCAGGTCATCCTTTGTTTCTTGTTTTAAATCCCCCCTATCACTTTCTTGTGTATCATCAGTACTTTGGACTGTAGCAAAAGCTTTTTGGATGATATTTTGAACATAATCAGGAACTGCCTGCATGAACAGAGTGTCATTATGCCGTTGGCAATCTTGATCAGGGGAACCTAATGTTACATTTTCTTTGTCTGAAAAATAATCTTGCAATTCATCTCCAATTCTATCGTTAGTCAAGACACTTTCAGTAATGCTTTCAGATTCTGTTACCCCTTTAATGTTGAGTGATAATCTCTGCTCATAATCCCCTTCCTCAGTATTACTTGTAACTAGTAGGTTACCGTTCTGTGATCCGTCAATAGTTGCAAGAGGGCCTTCAGATCCTTTAAACTCTAAATTAAAAGATTTAGATGTATTGGGTAAAGGTGTGCTCACTGCATCAAAAAATTCTCCTTCATCATCTGATCCTTCATCTTGACCATCTTTCTGATCTTCACTAATAACTTCAGAATTGACCAATATATTAGTGTACACTTTGTTTTCTTGATTTGCCTCATTCTGATTATTTAAATGCCTATTCTCTTCATAAGTATCTACTGTTGATAAGTTAGTATTCATACTACTGTTCTCAATATCAACATCAGGTGATAAATATTTGTCTTCTACTCCATGCACACACACAACACTAGTATTAGTTACCACATCATTACTGACATGCAAAATATCATCACTACTCCTGCTCAATGATCCAGAGCAGACATCATCACTTGTCAAGGATTCTTTTTTAATGTCTGCATCCTGACTAGATGATGAGTCTGGTCTGAACTCTATGTCCTTCACAGATTTGTCAACTCTCTGAGAAGAATCAAGAGCAGGAATAGTCATGACTGGCACTTCTGCCTTAGTATCCTCTAAGAAAGATTTAGTAGAAGGTTGAGACAAGATGGTGCAGCTACCTAATGTGGCTCCTTTAGCCTTCTCCAGAAGATTTCTAGTTTCCGGAGATACCAAGACAGCACCAGAAGGAAGGGGTCCATTACTTGAGGCCGACTCTTCAGACTTCTTTCCTAAAACTGGCTCCCCACTTTCATTTGAAATTATCACAAAACCACTTTCCTGTAATAAATAAAATATAATTTTTACTTAAATTCATGTTGCTCAGAAGCTCATTATGTTTTCTATAAAACTAATATAAAATTAGCAGTTGTTGCTTTGACTATTTGTTGAGGAGATTTTACAATTATGGCTACACTCCTTTCAACAAGTCAACCCATCCATTGAACCTCACAATTGCTTAGGCTCAAGTCATACTAAATTATTTCAATTTTACTGCTTCTCAAAATAATCATGACTACAGGGCTAAGCAGCTACAGTTGCATCAAAAATAGGCCCCTGTGGCATCTTTAAGGAAGATTGATTTAGATGTCAGATTATATGATAAATGTGAATATCTTAACTGAAAACACAAATTTCAGAGACTTCCCATTCAATTTTTAACAGTATGAGAACTGCCATAGTACAGTAGACTGAGCTGAGGTACAGTTAGTTGAGCCAAAGTACAGTATATTGATCGAAAATCCAGTAGAATTCAAATAAGTTGTACAAAAACATACAAGAACAATAGATACAGTAATAAAAAACATAAATGGGAGACTTACTTGTATACGCAGCTATTTTCAAACATCAATTCTTAAGATTTTTAAGATTTTTGGTTAAGATATAATCTATACAATAAAGAACCTATAAAATCTACAGTCTACACAAAACTAGCTGACAACCTTGACGAATCAGAATACCAAATTTCCTTAGCTTGTCACTAATTTGTTTTTCTCATATTTTTCTTTAAAATGATGATAGAGTCTAGCTAAGTTCCTGATGATTACTGATTAGATTTGAACCTTGTACCCCTTTCTCTTTCTCCTTTGAGTCTAGTAGACTAAACCTACCACTAGACAATGCAATGCCCCTGCATAATGGTTTATTTTCACCCCAGAGAAAAAACTTTTGACCCAGCAATAAACGTAAGGGTCAAGACCAGGACAAGATTCACAAGTTATAGCTGATTCTTGTAAAACAAAACAAAATAGAAAGAAAGAAAGGCAGTAGCATTTCTGTTATCTCTTTCATAATCAAACTCTTAAAATCACAATATTACACCCAATCGAGCTCTTCACATTACAGAGAAAAGTAACCCCATAACAAATTCAACAAAATGGCTACCGGGAACTATGAATCCCAAAATTGAATTCAAATCTAAAAAGATTTGTTTATATTACAGCAATAAAGGCTAATCAGAAGTAAGACATCTTACAAGGAAAAGAGAAAAAATTGATGGACAGACACTTGAGCAAACCAGACCGAGGGAAGCAAGGACACAACCTTGGCATAATTGAACATAAAAACAACCCTGAACCTATTGAGGAAGATGATGGATTACAAGCAACAAGAAAAAAAGCAAGCATTTTCCACAGACACTTTGCTCAATTTTACAAGATGTTTCACAGGAAAAGACAACTGAAGAAAAAATAAACCAGCTATGGCTAATATCATACTTTTTGAAGCAGAGGAAATAATAACTAGCTAAAAACCAGAAATGTACAAGGACCTGAGTAGATTAAAAACAAAACGATCACACAACTTGGTCTCAAATCCCTTGGATGTTACCAACAATATGAGAAAGGAGAGCAGCCTACAAAAGGCAAGGCTTACAGCAAACCAGTCCTAAAGAAAATGAACCCAGCAGTTACATGGACTAATCATAGAATCTCAATGATATGATGGTAAACAACAGATAGTACTGGTGGTTTCAGGGCAAACACTTTCTGGACAACAGCCAAAAAGGTTTTTTAAAAAAAAGGCAGTCTCTAAGATTTTTGAAGGACACAATAGAAACAGCAACACATAAAAGCTGTCTTATTCACTTTACATCAAGCATATGAGAGAGTCTAGAGACAGGGATTTCTTATGAAGATTAGCAAATCTTGGAATCTATGGGAAGATGTACTCATGATTAATGCTTTCTTACAGAAATATGTTGTCAAGATATGATTTCCAACCACTTTCACACTTCCAAGATATATTCAAATTCCGTTTGCTGACATGTGTCAAGTCTCGTGTCAGAGTAAAATTCACCCATCATCCATTATGAGTTTGTAAAATAGTGACCAGTGGTCATATCTTGGCAAACTTTGCATATAATTTTGCTCTATCTAACACTCACCTCTATTAATCTGTCTTTAATTGCTAATTGCTGTTTCAATATATCCAGTTCATGTGCCATACTCTGTAAATCTCTTTTTTGGAAATCACATTCCTGAGAAAAATGAAAAGGTTTGATTAAAATGACTCTTAATGATGAACTTGTTATTCATCAACATTTGTCTACAAGCTACAAAAATAAGCAATAAAGCAGCCTAAAAACCTACCCAATAGCTAGATAAATTTTTAAAATGTTGCAGCGTCATCTGACTTACAAAATGGTCATCCAAAGTCCAATTGTCCATAAACAAGCCCTTTCCTTTAAATTAATTTTGATTAGCTGTAGGTGCATAGTTTTACTTGTAAAAGATTGTGTTGTCATTTCACCACTTTTAAAGGAACATTGATAGAGTCTTTTTTTTAAACATGGTTTTTACTTAAGTATTATTGGAACAACAGGGTGTCACAGAGCTAATAGGATAGTTGATTGGTCTAATAAAAACTGAAATAACCATCACATTTTGACAAATCTTTCAAAACATGAATTTAGCGCAAGAATGAAAAACAGAATTTCAATCAATTGTTAAAAATAAAAATTCAGCAGCAGTGTAAAACAAATAAAAAAAGGATATCCCAAAGCTAATGGGATAGTTATTTGTTATAATATATCAAAAACCGATTAAGCTAATTTTTAAAATCTTAGCTTACTATAATTTGATCTTTTTCAACACTGTATATAAAAAGTCATGTGTTTATGTTTGTTAGTTAATAAAAATACAGGTCAAACACTAAACCTTCTGCCAATGCTAATTATTCCGCTTGGTTGATTTTTAAGCAAAAACATTTTGAGCGTACACATTCTTATTTCAAATTCTGTTAAATTCTTAATTATAACAGTTGATTGAAATTCCGTTTTGTTCATTTTTTCGACGAGTTAATGTTTCTAAATATGTATTATTTGTCAAAATGTGATGGTCAGTTCAGTTTTTAATAGAACAATTGACTATCCCATTAGCTCTGGGCCACCTTTATGTTGAACATTTTATCCAATCTTAATCATTTTGTATCATTCTACTACATCTACATTTCTATTCTACTTAAGTTTAGCCACCCGCTGCATGAAATCATTGATGGGTAAAGGTTAGAGTGCACTAATTGATTATTGGTCAAAATTTCAGATTAGATTATTTTTTAAAAGACTTGAATCTTGCGTAACAATTGCCAGAGTGCGTTGTAGCATACATTATAAATTCATTGTTTTTTTTATTTTAAATGATGACTAATTGCACCAATCTCCTAGAATAAAATGCACCAAACTCCTAGAATACAATGCACAAAACTCCTAGAATAAATGTACCCAGCTCCTAGAATAAACATTATTTTAAAATTTGCAGATCTAACTTGGCACACACACAGTATTTTTTTGCCTTCTGACAATGTAAAGAGCATGCATGCCATGCCATATTCAATTTCTTTTGAATAGAGTATGTTGTGCAATAATTGTACTTTTTGATGGAAACCTTATGAGTCTGAAAGGCTATGAATAAAAATAAAATTGAATCCAAAGTTTAAAAGAAATCAAATATGTGGCAAAAATTCCTTTTTTAATTTCTTCATTCTGACCCAAAAGATAATTGCAATTAATTTTTAGAAGTTCTTAGGTCCTCTGTAAAGGTTTGACCAAGTTCATATCTTCTTATACAAAATTGGGGTGATTTTACTTACCCGACACTTGTCTTTATATTCCCTCTGTAATTCTGTATAACCTTCATCATGTTCCTCTAACTGATCTTTGAGAAGTTCCACTTGATAAACTAATGATTGTTTCTCATTGTCCAGCTGAGCACTTGTCATCATAGCTGCCTTGTACTTATCTTCCAAGTCCCTGACCTCAGCCTTAAATTCAAGAGGTGTAAATGTCATTACCTTCAGAAAGAAACTTTAAATTGTTTCCATATTTAGATTAAAAAATTCTAAATGATTTTCAAGGAGAAAACACAAGGAAGTAGTTCAAATTTTAAAAAATGGTTGACTGTTCAGAATCACTGATCAACTCTGACATTTAAATACATAATAATATGATAACAACCCACATCAACATGTTTTGTGAAACAACAAAATAATGTATCATAAACAAGATAAAATCATATTCAAAAATATACTAAGATACATAGTTCTACTTTATGTTGCATCTTAATCCACAGACTCAATCAAAACGGCTTGAAATTCATGGTGAGATCAAAACCAGAGGGAAAATGAAGTGCACAGCCTGTGAGTATCATTTTAAGATATCTCTGCTGGGCTGTGGTATCATTTTCAAGAAAAAGAACATTATAATGCTAGCAACCCTAGCAGCTCATATATCTCAACTTTTTTTTAACATCATCCTTAGAAGTATTATGAAATACAACAGAAACCCTCTTTAAGAAGATAACAACTTGAGAAAACTCTACATGATTTTTCACAAATAGTTACTGACGATTTAAAATCATTTGTATTGTTAGAAATACTGTATCAAAATACAGAAAATTCCACACAATTCTAGTCAAATAAACAACAGCAATTTACAATTATTTTGGTTGTATTATACTTTGATATGTAAATTAAGCCATTTCAAATATATATGTATTCAAATATCAAGCTGTATTAATATTCATGGTTTGAAAAAATAAAGAAATGTTTTGAGTTGCATTTTATTTTAATTCCTTTAATCTGCACCCATTAAGGTGACACAGCTAGTTTGCTAATCCTCACTATATATAAAGTAATTGCTTCAAAATCAACTGACACACAATTTTAAAGAAACCTCTTCATATTCCTTAATTATCAGATTCAGCATTTATGTTTAAGAAACAAAATATCACAATAGTTGAGACATATTTTGGTGCTGTCACACAGAGTATGTAAGGTGTAGCACCATTTTAACATCAAACCCATTTACATTTTTAAGGACACCTGACAAACCAGTATCATCATGGAACCCTCAATGTCAGACTTAAGACATGACTGCTGGTAAATAACCAATCTTAAAGTCTTAAGAATGACTATGACCCAACTGGCAGTAGAACACCCCCCCCCCCCCCCCTGTGTCATTAGTGCTCTATTTAGAGAATATAAAATTAAAGTAAGTTACATAATATTCATTTTCATTTAAAACTTTTCATTTCTTCATTCACTTTTTAAAAATCCATGCTCTTCTTTAGAGAAAAAAAGGAGAAAAAAAGGAGTGAGGAGTGATTCTAAAAATGTAAAAAACTATTATGAAAAGTGCTAAAATTTGTAAAATTAGAATGAACATAACATATTACTTGCAAGCAAATAAAAATTATCAGAAATGTGTTGTATTTGATGCAAAAATGAAATAAATTTTTTTTTGTATCATAGGTTTGAAGTTGCCACAATAAACTGAGTGGAGATTGTGAAAAGATAATAAAAAAATTAAAAAAAACAAAAAAACACTGAAATTGAGTTTTCAAAAAATATTTTAAAGAGCGGATGTATTCAGTATCATCAGAGCGTGTTAACATTACAACTGAGAAAACAATCTACAATATTGGTTTGTAAGGCCAAGAGAGCAATTAGATGATGTGCAAAAGATACTGCTGTACAGAAGTGGCAATGGATGGTAAAACCACTACAAAAATGAGAATTTTAAGAAATTAAATAAATCTATATCATAAGAGAGAAATGTGAACAAAACTGCTATAGGAACAAAGATAAAGTTGTTGATGAGGTTCTTGTTGTTAGAGACTCATGTACATTGTAAAATGTACAAAATATTTCAGCTGCAGGCTCATTTTACACAAATTTGATGTCACAATGTATAACATGGCTAAGTTGTTGAACTAGTTGATTGCCTTTAAATCAAGGCTCAATGCATGAATCATTACACAAGGAGCAACTGCAGATCTTTCAGCCACCAGAAATTCCGAATCACTATTTTGACGAAACCAATGTTCCTAACCATGAATCATATTAAAGACAAATGTGAAATGAAATAAATAGTGCAAAGTACATCCTCATTCTTGCTTGTTAGACAGCTTTATAAATACCTTTTTAGAGAACAAGGAATGACAATGAGAGTTGCAATTGTATTATGAATTGACATTACAATAGCCTTAAAACTGATTAAAGCTATGGCTTGTTATATAACACATCATCATATATATAGCAGCACTTTAATATGATTAAATATAAAATCTTGAAAAAAAATGCAAACATTACCAATATTGACAAGGTATCAAAGAGAATCAACTCATATAAATAGACCTTAGTCTGTTTCAAGAGGGTTTTTAAAGGTTAAATACATGCTATGAATTTATAGCATACAATAGAACTGAGGAGATACTAAAAATTATAATCATTGAGTTAAGAGATAAAAAAAAGTGACTGAATCTAAATCATGAACTACAAAGTGCTTCTAACTTTAACTTCAAATTAGAAGCATGCATGTTCTTGCACACTTACTTCCCTAAGAAGATCTGAATCATCTTCAATCCACTGCAATGATGATAGGAAAAAAAGTGAGGGCAATGATTTTTAACAAATCTTGGCTGTTACTTGTTACAAAGATGCATTCATTCACCGTCTTAACTTCGACCTTAAGTACCCTTTAATCTAGCTTCACAATTTTTATGAACAATACATACAGAGCAGAAACACATAAATCCAAAATCTAGGGTTCATCAATCTTAAAATACATGTAAATAATAAAATAAAAAAACAATGACATTGTTATCTTGTGTCTTGTATTTTTCTTAAGAGGATTTTAGGGCAAATCAAGCAGGGACTTGCAATTGCAATTATGGAAAACATACGGGCAAATGAAGGAAAACAAACAGATTTAAATTCACTTAAAATTATTTCTGAAAAAAACAACACAAAGTTTGTTAGCCCCAAATAGATTGCTTTTATACCAATGGCAAGAATGGGGGGAAATCTGTGTTTTTTCAAATTACTTACAAAAAGCACTTTCATGGTTAATTTTGATAAATCTCAAAACAATTAATTCATTATTTGTTGTTCATCTAATTTGTTTCATTTTCAAATGACAAAGGGGTCATCACAATATTTGTAAATTGAAAAAATTGAATGTTTTTTCTACTTTGTGTTCACCATAAGCAAACTTTACATATAAAGCTTCACATTGCAGAAATTGTGTATGTGCATAGGAATAACCCTATGATTGTCAGTGGAAAAGTTATTGCAAAATTCAGGGGAAAATAATGTAGTCAGTTTCTCTTTTTTCTTCTAATGAAGATAAATGCATGAAATAAAATTTCCATAAAACAGTGTAAAATAAGATTATATTTAATCATTAAAAAAAGTCTGAGATTTATATTTCTATGCACACACACAAATATTGAGGTTGGAAAAAAATATTGTGACATGCATTTTTTCTACACAATTATACATCAATTTCAAACACCCTGAAATAAGTCAGTTTTCACTCTGCAACTGTTGGAGGGTCATGGATTCATACGAGCAAGTATAAAATAGATGAACAAATACTATTTTTACTTTGTATGTTAAATGGTGCAACAATAAGAGGATGAAATATTAATTTTTGGGGTGAGAAAAAGAACTATATACAGCTCATAAAGATCTTAATGTAAAAACTGGTCTCACTTTTAAGCAACATTATATAATTCAATAGCTTTTCCAAGAGTGAATGACAATTCATAGCTTAAGAGAGATTTGAATATCCCAAAGAACAGGTCTTACTTGTAGGATATGTTTTCAAAAAAAGAATAAGTAGTTCTGTTTCAATGAGTGCCAATTTGTGGAAATGCGCTATTAAATCCTATTAATTATTCTCATCATTGTCACTTACTGCAGGATGAAGTGAAAATATCACTGAATTTGAGAAGTGAAGCGTGTTTTGAGAATAAGCTCTGATTAGAATGTTCAGCTAATAAACCTTTTGCTTTTGGTTCTGAAATAGTTTGCTGATTTTAGCTAAATAAGTTGATGCAAATCTTCCCACACTGAGCTAAAAACATGAGTTTGTCAATTGTCTCTCTTTGTCATGATCTTGAAATTAATTAACAGTGTTTTGCATTTCTTTTCATTCAGTGGTCCAGAACCTATTATGCATTGTGAATGTGATGGGCAGGAAGGACAGAAGACAGAGCTATATTCTTCTTGTAACTTAATTTTAGCAGTATAAGAGAGAAGCATATCAGTCTTGAAATAGCTCTTGAACAAAGAAGGAAAAATCAGGAATTTTTTGGAGTAAAGCAAGATAAGCATTTCAGTAATGAAATAAATAAAGCAGTAAAAAAAATCAGGCTTTTCACTGAATTTCTCATTCTCGCCCAGTGAAATGCCTATTATTGGCTGAAATCAACTTTTATTTAAAAAATAAGATATAAAAAAAACTTTCACTTTGGTACATTGGAACCTTAAAAACCATTTGACCCCAAAATTAAATGATGAAACCAGACGCAAAGTAGGGCTTTAAGGAAACGGATGGCCTGTCAGATATAAGAACAGTCCCCCTCACATATGGTATATAATACTTACAAAGGAATTTATATCAGAACCCTGTAGCTGTGGATATTTAATTTCATAAAATAATGCAGTCCCTAAAAATTCTGCTCAGTCCTGCTCTATAACAATTATAGAAAAGTGCTCTGAAAAAATTGGGTAGGGGTACAATATCACCAATCATATTAATGATCCTTGTTTTTTTTTTATCCAGAGACATTGATATTTGGGATGAAAACCTTATAGAGGTTATAGCATGTTTTACATTCACATTCTGTGTTTTAGTTCTTGCTTTAATCTGGTACATTTCATAATTGTAACGCTGCAGTTTTAAGAAATCATAGGCTCTCTGCACCCTAAGTTACATAGAAGAATAGAAAACAAGAGACTTAGAGAGTCAGTAGTACATTACAAAGGTAAGGACTTAGTAATGAGACATTAAAGCAAACAAAAATGCTGCAGTTTTTTAATTGGATATTCATTACATAGAAGCATCTTTTCTGAATTTTTACATAAAATACATGCAAAAAATGAAAAACTCAGTAAAGATTGGTAAGCATGCACCATAACGGTCTTTTCTGCACAGCAATCCTTTATGAACTCAATCCTTTACTTACCAATTTAAAAGTCTTTTTCTGTTTACAAATGCAACAATGCAAAAAATCATAGAAAGGATTGAACACGAGTTGTAAATAAATTGAACGTAAATAAATTGAACGGTACACTGAAATTAACAAAAAGTCAGCATAACAATTGTGCTGCTTAGTTATACAAAAAGGAAAAACTAAAATGAAAAAAATGAAACACACTATTTCACATTAACCCATTCAGTAACCCTAAAAATTTCAAAGTTTCTAATAAATCTGACTCATTAACAAGAAGTTTATAATTTGACAGACCTAGTTATCAGAACTTGTTATTCAAAAACATTTGTTTTAAATGGCAGAATAACCTTTTCATTTTCAAGCACCATACTTCTATAGCAACCTTTTCTGGCCTTTCCTAATAAATGTCATCAAAATTTCAGTTAAGTTATCAGTGACACTCGACCTCAAAAGGTGTACAAGTTTGTATAAGATTTTGAAAAAAAAGATGACCTAGGTGTTGGTGTTTAGTCAAAACTAATGAAACATTACTTTGGGGCAAAATAAAGGATTTGTAACACCCCTTTTCTACAGATGCTGTAACCAGTGTCTCATCAAGCAGCTGAATGAACACAGTTGTAAAAGTTTCAAGCAAAGGTTGTTTTCATCCGCAATGACCAAGTACTGAATGGGCTAAAAATGCACATTTTCCTGCAAGCTTACAATTGTGTATGAAAAAAATATTAAAATTAAAAGCTAACAAGTGAATAAAATGCAATTATACAATATCATTCACCTACATTTGTACAACAAATGAAAATTAATCATAATTCATCAATGAGAGAAAACTGACCATACAAAAGTTTTAAAACATGCATTAATAAGTCTAAAACTATAGCAACAGCATTAAAGTTGTCATATTTTTTAAAAGAAAATGTGCATGATAAAAATGAAAGAAATTGCAGTGGTAATTGGTATCAAAATTGGTGTTACTTGCATTTACATAGCTAAAAGTGCAAAATGATGATGTGCGATGGTGGTGGTTAACACAATTCTGTTCTGGATAGTGTGCATTTCTCAATACAGGTCAACCTCTTTAAGTCGCCAAAATCATGACAAAAGCAAAATTGTCGCCTAAGCGGGACTGTCAGTTTTATTAAATAGTATTTTTATGACAGACAAACCTCTGTCAACAGCCCTGCTTAAGTTTGTCTTTGGTACAAACTCTTTCTCCTTATATATAGATTCAAACAGCTTGTGCTAAAGACAAACACAGGCGGTAAGAAGGGCTTCATGAATACAAATATATTCCAAGACAAGTCTTGTACATTTGGATAAATAGGGGCCCATAATAAAGATACTGAAATACAAGTACGATTAACTTTCTACATACCAATAAAGATGTAGATACAACAAAGAGGATTGTTATGTTGAAACAGACATTATATAAGGAATTTGTGTTTACAGGGGTGAGGAAATTTTCTTTAACGTTTTTTAAATTTAATGAAAGGTTTCCAGTAGAAAAATAGATTGAGACACTCAAATAAGTTGCAGAACTTTTTTATTTTGAAACAGCACCCTTTTCCCCCCTGCTTGACCCACCCTTATTTACATGAATAAAATTAATGAAGCTCCTTCAAGGAAGTAATTTCAAGTCAATTATAGGAAAGGGTGAAAAGAAGTGGATGCCCTTTTTTATATAAGCAATTATTTTACTATAAACTATAGCCCAATATTCATTGGAAAAAGCTAACTCTGCATCATACATTGACTTACAGAAAGACAACATCTTTTTCTTTATTGTCACATGGTCAATTCTCAGGAATTAATATATTAATTTTACATTAATCAAGTAAACAATGAATATTTCTCCTCTTGCACTATTTTGAGAGGGATAGCCATGATAAGACTCTTCAGACGTCCTATAACTGGAATGAATTGAAGTCAAACTAATGATATGAGAGAGTGAATATATTTAGATCTTGAAAAATAGCAATTACATAAGGCCATTTTTTCAGATTTTTTAAAAAAGGTCATCACATTAAGAAGGATCTAAATCCTGGACAATTAAATGTATAATAAAGTGAAAAACCTTACAGAGATACATGTCTTTGATGGATTTATTATCAACAACACATGCATAAAGTTCTTCATAGTGAAAAAATTTACCTTGAGGTCAACATCCTTTGTATCTGAGACAGAATCTGAAGATTCTGTACTACCACGCCGTGATCCACCAAGTGATCCACCCAGCTGCTGACGAACCTTCAAATCAAGGTGAGAGAGAATGAGGTAATTTATTAAAATGGTTGACAGAGGAGCTTACAGCATAAACTACATCAGTCTAGTAAAATCATCTTTGCATGGTCCATGTGATATAAACTTAAATTCAAAACAATGTGGTGTGGAAGAAGTAGGTAATGAACCTACACTAGATTTGTTATTCTCTCAATGTTCTTTTTCACACACCAACCCATCTGTTTTCTAAGTCAGATATGCTTTGCAGAAGCAAGGTGAAAATTGTTACCCAACTGTAGTGTCTCAAATAGGTCTATCAGGGTAATAGTGAATTGTAAAGCCTATTTAGCTATATATATATGCTCTCTAATTTTTAGATAATAAACTACTAGATGCCACTATAACTGGTTGATAGCTAATCAAGAGCCCTGCAATACAGCTCTGGCAAGGCCAAAAAGAGGACTGAAAACTCTTCTCGATGTTTACTCAAGAAACCTAGCAACTGATAGCAAAAATACACAATATAATCAGGAAAACATGTATTCTGTATGGCAAAGAATGTTTTTAAATATAAGGGACGAAGACTCCTCTTGAAAAATTTGAAGAAAAGTGATTTGGAAACCCAATAACGTATTTTTGTTTTTAATGTTGTGTGAAACTGTCAATACTTTTTGACATATTACTCTATTTATGTTTTAAGGCTATCTGATGGAGGCCATCTTGTAAGGACAATAACTCTCTCAAATTACGTGATAACGATATAAAATTTTGTATGTACATAGCTCTTTGAATAAGTTAGTATTTATGTTCTTTGACGTATATTAAATTGACTTCCAATTTTAATTTT
>JAUUEB010477846.1:0-11264 GCA_032362205.1 Clione limacina | reverse complement strand
ATATTTCAAACATATAATACTATATTTTATAAAATGAATAGGCTGTCTGTAAATATACATGTATACTACTATGACAACTTGTGATAAACGTCATGATCAGGCGCGTAGCCAGGACTTTGAAGGGTGGCAACTTTGGATATTATCAAATAAATGGCTGCGAAGCGTCCGAAATTCTTGAGATTTGTTATAAACGGTCTAAATTAGTAGCATTTTGGATCTTAAATGGGGGGGGGGGCATTTCTGGATACGCGCCTGGTCATGATTTTTGAGAGTGTGTCTGTATGTGGCACAAAACCTTTACCTATTTGCCTTTAACAGCTCCGTGATCTTGTAGTTGATAAATAATTCATCAGAAAATGTATGTTGTCAGATTTTGTTGATTGTTGATCAGTGTGACAATTATAGGAGTATATGTTTTGAAGCAGATAGCAGCAAGTCTAATTAATAAGTCATTAGCTAAACGTCTTTAACTAAATCCTAATATGCGCATTAATTCAGGTTCATATCAAACTTCCCTTTAAAAGTTTAAAATGTAGATTCGAGTCCTGATAGGAACCCGACACTCTTTCGGATAAATGAGACATATCCTTTTTATGGGTCGTTGATCTTTGTTTTTGCTATAAGAAGTTGTTTGTTTCAAATCGCCTTCACATGAAACCTTAAAATGTTATTACTCATATTACAAAAAAAGAAACCAACAAGTCACAGTATTCATTTAAAGTTAATGATTGATCAATTCAGATACCTCATAATTTGTGTGAATCCTTACCCGTCTCGGTATTTTATCACTCCTGTTTTCAAAAAATATAGCACATAGTTCAAAACTCTAGTACGCTAACATTTAAAGTGATAGGGGGCGCGAGAAAGAAAACAAGGAAAATGATTTGCTGTTGATATTTTTGCGATACATATTTCTTCAAGATCAAGCTTTGTTATGAAATGTGTTGCCAGATTAAATCAAGGGGAATAAGCATGGCCTTTTTTGATAATATCCCTTATAACAGTGGTCTCCCCTTAAAACAGGTTCCTCGGGACTATCCGAATTATCCCGTTATAAAAGAATTATGCTATAAAGGATTGAATTCCTTATATAAAGTCGTAAATGGGGATCATATATGTATGTATTTATAACCAGAAACTGTTCTGTATAATTTAGCTCAAAAAACAACTCTTCTAACTTATAACCTGACCCTTTACTTGTGTGTTATTCACAGTCACAGCATGTCGTGTCTGTACTGTCAGACTGAGTTCATAAAAGAGGAATGGATGAGAATCGCTGGACCAAATAGTTACCACATTGCCTGTTTTAAATGCAAGGTGAGTGGTGTTGTATTCTCTCTGTTATTGTTATTGAATATTGATACAATAGAATAGTATGTGTCATATCTTCTTGAACGTTGATTTCTTATTGAATATATTAAGAAAGTTTGTCTTTTCAGTTTATAAATGATAAGTAGATATCAAACTGCACATTAAGTGGCACAAAGAGCCCAACTTGACAGATTCTGATTGGTATTAACTAAAAATTGTGAATAATAATCTTGGACTGTACATAACTTTTCATAGAATCATTGAATACTTTACTCAAGTGTTTAAGCTTAAATTATATAAATAAAAACTGATGGAGTATGTCTAAGAACAGCAAAGACATAGCAGTAAGAAAGCTTTTGTTAAGTTTTTATCATCCTCTTAAATTTTTCAGATTTGTAAACGTCAACTTGTAAATGATGAGAGTTATCACTTGGTGAATGACACAGATATTTACTGCACCAATCATTACAGGGATATGGTCAATGGAGATAGCGCTGGTAAGTTGTTTTCAAATTAACACTAAACAAGGGCGGATTGCGGGGAGGGGGTTCAGGACTTATGTTGCTCTTTTCCACATATGACTGGGAATAAGAAAAAGAAAAACGGAATGATCAGAAATACTCAAATCTTTCGAGCTTTTTTATTTTATTTAAAAGGGCAAACCTTATTTGGACAATAGTATTGATTTTGCCTTATGGCCTCGTACGCGCTTAATATAAGTCCGATTCTGTTTAAGTTTGCATAACTGTAATTGTCTTGCTAATATCTTTCTTTTGACATTTTATTTGTTTATTTCGGACACCTTAAACATATTTCGAGGAGGAAAAACGATGATTTTTATAGAAATGAATCTGTGACGTCAACAAAACTTAAAAGTAACATATTTTTGTCAATTTTTCTTTTTAATTCAATTATTCTTTTAATTTTCTAAAAATTACCCTTAGGTTTATTTCAAGACCAAATTTGTAAAAATTGGTACATAAACAACAGAGATAAAGCCATGTTTAGCTTTTGACTTTATTGTTCAAGAAAGAAACCCAAATTACTGAAGGCAAATTCGCTTGGAAAATTAATTGAAATGTATAATTAAATTTACTTACATGTTATATTATCAGTATAAACTTTGTTTTGTGTAGTTTTCAGTAGACTATTTTATATTGTTGAATAGATGGAAGATCAGTATTATTATGATTGTAGTTTCATATTTATAATGCTTGTTGACGCTTAATTACAATTTAACACTTACTTATCCAGGACGAAAACAAGTTATAACATAGAATAATAAAAACTATTTTTAACAGATACACAGCAACCCCCAAAGAAGGCCAAACGTAACAGGACATCATATACGGAACCTCAGCTAAAGTTCTTACAAGAACGTTTTATTCATGACAGCAACCCAGATGGCAACGAGCTGGAGAAGATCGCCAATCACATCAACTTGCCGAAACGAGTGGTTCAGATCTGGTTTCAGAATGACCGCGCTCGATCAAAGAGGGCTCAGATGAATGGCAAGGGAAACAATCAAGAAAATAAAAAGCCAAGTGTTAGAACTGCAGGAGTTACCGGCTCTACTGCAGCATTGCCCGGTGAGAACATTTTCGTATTCTTAAACTTGTAGGTCTCTGATTTGTTTCTTATTTATAATATGTTTGCAGCTCAACGTTTATCTTTACTTTGGGCAGTTTTGTTCTTGGTGCTATAAATGACTCAGGTGATTATTCGTTTTTTATTGTGATATATGTTCATGTTGAATTTGGTGTATATATGGTTTAACAAATTCAAAATGAACGTCGGCAACATCACTTTAGCTGAAATTAGACTTCTGTCAAATTCACGATTGTGATTTAATTCTAATTCTAATTATTTTCTCTCTATTTACTCTTGTTACTCTTTTTTTTATTGCTAAATACTTTATTCGCCTGTTTTATTAATACACATTGTCACTTATTTTCACTATAGCACTACTATTATAGTCTTAACACTATATGAAAAACAGTATAAAAACGATGAAATTGCATATCTTGATAATTTTTTTTATTTCAAGCAACTTAAAGCTTTAACTAATCTATACATCAACCATTTTACTCTTGATGTGGTGCACACAAAAATATACAAAAAAAATAGTCAACATTTATAGTGTCAATATAAGTGCACACAAATACAATGACATTCTTTTATATACAGTAATATAAATAATTAAATATTTGTCTTCAACATTTAAGTTGTCAATCTCTTCCGAGGCAAGCTGCATTTCTTTGCATACTTGTCAAACTTAAACACTAAATTTAATCATTGAGCTGAGAACCCTCATTTCAATTATTTTCATTTCTTTCACAAACCAGAAACTCTGTTACACATGAATTGGGATCACAGGATAATGGACCCAGCTTCCCCGGAGGATCAGTCATACACAAGCTCCCGAACATCCTCCCAGGGTTCCATGTCACCACCAACTATTTCCCCACTCTTGTGCTTACCCATGATGGAACAAAACTCTGGAAGGGTCTCCAGTCATGGTCCCCCGTCTCTAAGTGAGAGCAGCGGATGCTCCCAGTCATCCATGTCTAGAGAACAGGTAGAAAATTCGATAGATGATACTTTTACTCTTCATTTTAACCATGCCTCCCAACTCCTCAATATTTGAACGTTTTTTCCCCCCTTTCCTGCCTCACTATTCTCTCGATTTCTATCTCATTAACTTCCCTTCTCTGCCCAACCCCTTTTCTCCTTGCTTATCTCCACTTTGCAATAGTGTCTTGCCCCTTTTCCTTCACCGCCTGAATTCATTTATACCAAAACCTCTTTCTCTATAACCTTAATCTCTCTATCTTGCTCCATTTGCCCATCAAAACATTACTGTTTGCACATCTGTCTTTCACATAAAGTTGCTGGCTATGCCATCAGTATCTCCTTAATAATTTAGACATCCACATAACAATCAGCATGATTCATTATAACATCTGTCAATCATTACTATGCTCTGTTCTCTCTGGCTGATGCATGATTTTGATTTTATAATTTCTACCACAGGGGTGAATCAATTTATTCCAGTTTTGTTATAAGAAAAGAAGAGTTTGACGGGAAGTAAAAATTTTGAGAATGTAAACTCCTCTGGATACAAAGAAGTAGGAATCAGGAGATTAGGCTTGTGCCATTTAGTTTGTCACCCCCCCATCTAATCTGTGTAGAATAATTCATTTTATTTAACTTTCAATTATGTATTTGCAAAATAATGTTTGAAGCGTGGTTTTACAAAATGACATCCAACACTGTTTCTCCTTTAGAACAAATTTATTGATGACCCCTTTCCACTAAGTTCCTAATAATTATTCTTTCTTTTCTTCTTTCACCAGCTGAGTCCTCAATTTACTTACCTGTCGACCCCTGCACCGACAGCTGTCACCAACGTCGCCTCAAACACTACAAACCGCAACATCAGAACTGCTACAACTTCAAACAGAGAAACTATGAATATCAGTTCTTCTGAAGTATATTCATCTTATCATAATCATAGTTATCATCCGGGTCTGATATCTGATTCTTACTTTGATGTCTATGGTAAAGGTGCACAGCCATACAATACCAATTACTTGTACCCAGGTAGCTATCCCTATTATCAAAACCACAATTCTTCACGAGGTGAGGTTGGACAGCAACATATGTACCAACAACATGTGTATCAGCACCACCTAGCCTGAGCAAGACTCCCATGTATCTTCCAAGTTGACTACAAAAAACTTGTTTAACACTTTCTGCAGATAATTGCGCCCAATATGGTACATTAAAAACTCATACCAACTCATGAAAACGAGGAAACGCCAAATACACTGCATTCTCGAAACATGCTTGGTAACTCAATTTGATCCAAGACAACTTAAATGTATCTACATAATAATTTTGATAATAAAAAGTTATGATTGAGACAAAGATGGCTTGTAGATAGGAAAAGTTATTGTAAATAGATATTAACATTTAAGTAAATAGCATTATCCACTAGTTATCCAATAGTGTTGTAATGCGCCTGAAATGTGTTTTTTCTATATAATTCATTACTGCCATGATCCCTATTTGCATGCAACAAATCATTGTATTTTTCGCTCTTTTGACGTAGACAATTCATGATTGTCATGTTCATTGTTTTGTTATGATGAATAATATCATTTCTCATCCAACAATTCTAGATTAATCCAAGCAGTTAATGAGATATTTTCAATTTTTTTCATTTTCATTTAAGAGGCAACTGCGAATAAGGCTGAAACGTCATTGCAATGATAATAACATTCTGAAACAAAGATGATAGTATAATAGCAAAATTGTCTTTTTAATGTTTCGCATTAATTCCTTTTAGATATTTTAAAGATTATTTCTTTTAAATATCTTTCAAGATTAAAAACTTCTGATTCTTTTAAAAATCAAAACATGTTAAATCAATATGAATCCATAGCAGTTTTCTTATAGCTAACTATGAATTGTTTTTTATATTTTGATTAAATATAGTGACTACGAATCGATAAGATGTTTTGTTATGCAAACCGGTTTTCAAGAGAAATTTACCCCCAAATGATAGGTTTGCTTATAATTTTATTAGCTTTTAATCTTAAAAGCTTTTAGCCTCAAATTTTTCTAAAGTAGCTGACCTTTTATTAAAAGTATGATAAAATCTTATCAAAACATAGTAAAGCTAACATATGCTGAAGTTCTGAACACAAACCAATCATAATACTTAATGTGATGAAAATACATAATGCCATGAAAATACATAATGCGATGAAAATACATAATGCGATGACAATACACGATGCAATGAAAATTTATAATGCGATGACAATACAAAATGCGATGAAACTAACATATGATTTAGTTTTATTGCTCAACAATTTGTTCTAGTAATACCACCTAGTCTTTGTTATTTATGATGAATATGCTGTATAGTAATATTTTGCTATTTATGTGGTTCACTTTTTATGCAATAGATTTATTGCATTTGATATCATATAATTTTTTTCTTGTGTTTACTCTTAAGAATAAGGCATATGACGTCAAAGGCATTTGAAATATGCAAGGATGAATCAATGAATGAATGAAATACTGAATGAATAAAAGAATGAACCAATGAACTGTTAAATTTTGCCTTCGTATTAATTGTGTATATTTCTGTAGTGTGCATGAATGCTTCATGAATGATGTGTGTTTGTAATAATTGTGTTCAGAAATTATGTCTGTATGTGTGTAGGCACAAGTTATGTTAGTGTTTTTGTATCAATTGTATTTATAATGTATTGTGGTTGCATGCGTTGTGTATGTATGTTTGTACACAAGAGTTTTGTGATTGAAAGAGACAAAATATATCAATAAACATAAGAAGCTTCAATTATGTATTATTTATACCAAAAAGAATTAATTTAATACTTCTGTCAAGTTGTTGAAGATACACAGAGCTTTTTAATACTTCTGTAAGAAATTTGGAGGCAGTGCTTTAACCAGAAATGGTCACCATTAAGTTTTTTAAAATTGAATTTGTTTAGACATTACCCTAAAAAATGACAATGACATGTCACCTTTTTTTTTTAATTAAATAAACAAAATATTTGTTGTGCAAACTGGGCTGAAAGAAGTATTTGACCCCCGACAGTCTTTAAACAATTCCCTTCATGCTAGTTCAACTTTCTTTTATTCAAATTTAATTTTTATTGCATTTGTTTTTTAAAATTCCAATACGCGTCATCAATATTTGAAGAATACAAAAACCCATTTGACATTACAGAAGTATTTTACAGTCACTGTACTGTTGTGTTTGAATGGCATGAAGTCAATTTTTGTGCAATCTCAATCAAAGCAATGTTTCCAGTATTTAAGATTCAATGACTTCTAACAATGGTAATTTCAACTAATAAAGAAATTAAAATGTATATGTTTTTGTTTTAGTTCAATAAAAGTGTACATATGTTTATTATTGGTCTTGAGATTATTCTTTTTTATTCTTAGTCTTAGAACTAACTGTCAATTAGTCTTTTCTCTCTTCAAACATTTTATTGCATTGTTCTTCTATGCTCGCTGATTTATCCAAAGTTGCCCAAGATTTGCCACAGACAAATGTTTGCCCTGCTGTTTTCGATTTATAGATGTTAGATAAAAAAATGAGTTGACTACCTGTGACTATTTTTAAATACTCATGAAAAGAGTAATCTTTGAAACAACCAAGTACAAAAACAATTGCATGTACCATAGTTCAAACGGATGAATGTTTTGAATAAGAACTAGTACGTCGGGGCAAACATAAAGGCTTGAAAAGAGAGCACACTGAGATACAGGGCTGCCAGTGACCAAAGAAAAAAGTGAGTCCTATTGCGTGATTTTTTTGAATTTTAAACTGAAATGGAGCAAATCTAGGCCACCTTGAGGCTTTATTGGGGAAAATTCAAGCGAGTGCCCGCGAGTGTGGAAATTCCAATCGGCGAGTTTGGGGAAAAAAATAGCCAAAAAAGTAAGTTCTCGCTGATCGGCGAGCCGCTGGCAGCCCTGGAGATAGGTCTCAGCAGTTGTCCATCACAAGGTTGTTTCAGGTCTTTGATATCTGTACAAGTTTTGTTATGGCGACCCAAATATATTTTTGATGCTACACTTTAAGTGAAAAGAAGAAGGTTAAAAAGAGTAACATTGAACAAAAAGGACAAAAACACCAACTGGCGTGATCTCCTTATAAAAGTGTGTAACCACCCTCTAAAATTATAACTGTTCTCAGATTTAGATGCCCATTTCCTATGAAATATAGAAATGCAAAATTATGTTCACATACCTAAGGGACCGTTCACATATAACGTAATTGAAATTTTGCATTCAGGACACCCCCTGTAATAATTTTGGTCAAATATTGACGGTGTTTCCTTCATAGTCCGTAAACAAATTTATATGTTTTAGTTTTTGTTCAATAAAAGTGTACATATGTTTATTATTGGTCTTGAGTTTATTCTTTTTTATTCTTAGTCTTAGAACTAACTGTCAATTAGACCCCCCCCCTCTCCTCCCCCCAACTAATTATGTAATATGTGAACGGCCCCTAAGTGGATATCGGAAGCAGCAGCTGACATGATGTAATGTCCCGCTCCATGCCCTACTTTATTGCTTACGGTAGGCAACAGTCACACTATGCCTGTTTAAAAATACAAGTTAAACGCATTTAGGTTAGTCTCTTAGAAAAATGTAAGTGCCTTTCTGCAATAAAATATCTTTTGATGCCCAAAATTTTGGCATTAAATCAATATTTTTGTCATAATTTGTTCCGCCTAAAAATTAAGAGTTGTTTTTCCGTCTGTTTAAACATGTTTCTTTGATAAAGAGATAAAACGGGGAATCAGGTTTTTGTTCCGTTTAAGCAAAAATTCTTCTTAACTAAAAAGCTTGAGCGTGTGCGGTTTAAACGAGTTTAACTCTATAAACACTAATCAACAGTTGATAAGAAATTCATTTAAAGTCTAAAGGGATATTGTGCAAAAAATACAGTGTTTTATTATATGTCTAATATTCAAATTAGTAACAAAAATAAGGCATTTCCCTACCTTTTAAAATAAAATACCACTGTATATGTTCATAATTTAATAGTTAAAGTCGGTGTGATCTGGATCACTGTTGTGTCCCTTATTCTTATCCCAACATCACTGAGGACAGGGTGGTTGGTATAATTTAAATGGTATGAAAGATTTCATTTGTTGAAAATGACTCAGACCAATAAGAGAAATGTTTATTTTGTTGTTAATCCCTATAAACTAGTATGCAAGTTGTATCACTTGCTGATAGAAGAAATTTAAAAGAAAATTAATTGAGCTAGAATTAAGTAGTCGAAAAACAGGAGTCTTTATTGAAAAACCCTATTTATTGGCCTAGAATTAAGTTCTAGAATATTTTCAAAATGCATACTGCCCAACAGTCAATGCGTTTCATTTTTCATTATATGTCTATACATGACCCCTTTAAGATTATTGTGGCATCACAACCAAGATCAGGTGAATTCACTTATAACAAAATCGCTTTTAATGAATAATCAGTTATTACGAACAAAGCAAAAACTACCTTAATATATCCCTCCTTCTACCATTAAAATAAATTTCTTATATCGAACTACGATTTATAAGAAATGGCTTATAATGAACAAGAATTAAAGAAATGGTTGAGCAAAACCAAAAAAAATAATCAGTTTGATCATTATTTTGTGAAACACGACAGCTGTTTCCAAGTCTTGTGATGCAAAGATGTAGACAAGGTTTAGTCTGTTTTTGTCAAGCTTTGCAGAGATCAAAGCATATACATTGGAGGAAAGAGCGAAATAACTGGCAAATTTCAACAAGTTCCCCTGATTTCGGAGTTTTTATTAAACAATCTCAGTAATAACAAACATTTCTTTGTTTCCAAAGCAATTTGTTATAAGTATATTCACCAATAAATATAAATCTGAATTTTATAATATTAAAGTGATGACCTCAAACTTCAAATTTTTACTTTTGGTTCATTGTGGGGTATGACCAACGGTCACACAAACTTTGACATGGTGCCATACAAATCTAAAATGAAATTCTAAACAACTTTTGAAAACTAGAAAAATCAACAGTCTGTTCCAAAATAAAGAGATAGATTTCCAATGCTGAAATGTTGGCAAATTATCAATAAAATTTTACAAACTTGGTGAGTGATGAAGCATTTGTTCATTTCAGTTTGATATGTAACTGAAGTGTTCAAAAAAATGAGTTTGTTTGATGAAACTATACAGTGATTATACAGTAATATATATATATATATATTAATATAGAAGGACTCATAAATAATTAATATATCTTAAAAGTGAATTCAATACTTATGCCTAGAAGTTTTCTCTTTATCAAATCAACGAGAACGTAAAAGTAGGTATTCTAAGTTTTATTTTCAAAGGCTTCAAAGGAACAAAATCTCATTGTTTTGTTAATATAGAGAGCCACTTTTAGTAAACAGTTGAACAAAAATACAACAAGAAACTTAAAGACCACAAAAATCTATAACAAAAATATTATGGCACTCACTTTAAAGATCTTAGCTAATTCAAAGTAATGCATTAACATATTCATCAAACACACTGCTAAGTTTGCTATTTCCAAAAACCGTTACCGTTACTTGTTTCCGGTTAATTATTTTAATATTTATCTAATTTCAACAAATGAACAAAATTAAAAAATTAACTCTTCCTTTTATACCAAATTCGTGAAGTTGGCCAAAATATTAGATTTGTTAATCTTCTCTTTATTTATGAACAGACTGTATATAGTATAAATGGGTTGAGAGTTATTACAATTTTTTATTGTGCAATAATATAAAAAAAAACACCCTGTACATTATTATATACATGCCAAAGATTTTTGTTGGTTGAGTCAACACTGTTGCTGTTATCCCCTCAGTGCATACTTAAATAAATAAATACACAAGCTTTGTACGAACACTTTGCCAATTTGGCATAGCGAGTCAATGAAAGTATACAAAATTTAAAAAAATACATAGCGTTTTTTTAATATTACACTCATTGTATGATTATAAATAAGAGTTGAAGTCAAATCAATCAGAATCAAATACATCAATCAATTCAAAGCTCCAAACACATCATTCGATATGGTTCTTGATTTCATATTCAGAAACGATCACTCGTTTTGCTTGAATCATTTGACATCTAGTTCACAATCGATATACATTTACAGTCTCTTAGACGCGATTCATCTCAAAACAACAGGTTTTTGACTGATTCACACTCAGACCAATGTCCCGTTTAAGTCACATTTGATACAAGCTTTCTGCAAAAAAGCTTTAATATTCCCCTATTACACGCAGACCTTGACAGCATTGATAGCTATTTTAAAATTGGTTGAGTCAACACTGTTGCTGTTATCCCCTCAGTGCATACTTAAATAAATAAATACACAAGCTTTGTACGAACA
>JAUUEB010477835.1:0-11264 GCA_032362205.1 Clione limacina | reverse complement strand
TCTTTACAACCCCCCCGCCCCCTCCCTCTCTGTAATCTTTTGGCTGGTCGGATTTACACACAGAACTGTGTTTATACTACTGTCAACATAGCAAGGTTTAGTACAGTATTGAATGTTAGGAGTGTTAAAAATATATATATCTCCTATATGGTCACATACACAGTTTCCGCAACCTACTTTTATAGATCATCTGAAAATTTGCAACATACTTCGAACAATGATCAATCAAATTGATAAAGTTATGATTTCTCTTCAAATAAACACAGAAACTAAAAATGTCTTCATATTTAAGATTCTATAAGTTTTAATAGGTTGTCATCTTATTTTCTTAACAATAATAACATCGCGGAAACTGTGTTGACTATGATATGTACAGTCGAGTGCAGACCTTTTGACATACTTGAGTTTTTGACGCTTTTTTCATCTCGTTTGTTTGAGAATCTAAAACTACCATTGAACAATTATTAACTAGACAATCATTATAAACAACAACATAACATTATTATGAATTACTCACCAAAACCGAAGGAAGTAGAAGAGGGCTTCAAGAAATTATACGACTCAGTTCAAGATGTTTGTAAGTTGTTTATGGTTTTATACCATCATTGGAAATTGCACATCTTACATTATACGGATACAGCAAGATTCTTATCAAAACATTATGTGAAATTATTATTGAATGATTTCCTAAAAATCAGATGAAGGCGAAGGGTGACGGTCTAAATATAACTCCTGCCCCTGCTGACACTTATGAGTAGTTATTGACATACAAACTAAAAATATACATCGAACTCTGTGCTGGCCGATTGATTTCGCAGTACAGAGTACGATTATAATTACACAATGTAGCCATTACACGTTAGAATGGTGTTAATATCCAAAGAAAGTCGAAAAAACACACAGTACAAGTAGCCATGCTGTTTCGAAGAGCTTGGCACGACTTGCCAGGTAATTATAATTTTAGCAGTGGAGTTAACTTTACTTAGAAAAGGGGCTAACTCTCCACAATATATTTATTCTAGACAATTCAATTCACTTTATTGACCCAGATCGCGTTTAACAACATATTGGCATGAAAACAAGCATATGTACAGGCAAAATATAAAGAAGGTAAGACATATAGGGACAAACATTTTTGGGCCGAGTATTATATTTGCGTGGCTAATGAATGTAACCATACCCGCCCGCCCATATTGTACCTTCTTTAAAATGTATAACTAGTTTTGAGATAAAGTTGTGTGAAAAGTTGAAAAGAATGGTGTGTTTTTTTCAAACAAAATTATCAGTATTCCCGCTACTTTTTTTTAGTAGAGTAGTGTCTTTCTTGAGTAAATACTGAGTAGAGTAGCGGACTGAGTATTCCCGAGTAGAGTATCGGCTGCCAGTCGTCGAGTAGTAATTCCGCTACTCTGCCCCGAGTAATTCCGATCACTGGTGTAGACACCACTCTTATTCAATTCTGATGATAAGGGGCAGATGTACATTTTTGATAATGACTGATGGTATAATAGTTTGTAACACTCTGTATTTGGCCTGTTCGCCATCCGAAAATTCTGTCAGCCTTTTCCTGTTATTGATATGATAACAATTAAAAAAGGGAAATACATTCTTTTGCAAGTTGTTTTGGGCAGAACTTCTTATTTCTTTCATTGACAGCGCTGAGAGTTGGTTACGTGGTAGCAATTTTAGAATTTGGCATGCAATATATGCATATCGTACCTTTGATGATTCCATTCGGCTTCTTGTCTCAGAAAAACAATGTACTTGTAATTGTATCACATGTACTCGCGAAGATAATGCCTAATTTACGATTGACGGTTTTTTAGTTGTCATATTTTATTTAATACTATAACAGTGTTCATACAAAATCGCACCCCAATTGTGTTTAATGTTTATAGTATCATTTAACAAAAAGAAGAGTTTTTGAATGTACAAACAAATACACGAACCGTTGTTCCAATAAAAAAAACATAATGCCTACACATTATCTCTGCCAATGACCCTCTGTGCTGTTCTGATTTCGGGAGATAGTTGTTCGCCATTGTTTATGGTTCACCGCCGTATTTAAGGAACGTTATTATAAATACTGTCCGTCCTTTAAAAGCCATCAGCTCTGATTCTTGCGTCATATTCACTTTCAGTCCTTGTTCTTAGACTTACTGTTTGTCCCAGGTTTTTGTAGTATGCTTTTTTTTATTGTCTATTTTTTAATTTTTTTTTCTTAATATAACATTCCATATCAAAGGATTGGTAACACAATCATGGAAACCAGCTAATCCTAACTTTTAACATTTTGACGATGCACAGTACGCCCAATCTGTCAAAACTCATTAAAGAATCAGTTTCGAGTGTGTACTACGAACAGATAATCAGCTTTGGGGATTTTATATTCAAGCAAGAGTTTATTCATCTAAAAATGGAAAAATTAAATCTATTTAGATAAGACAGAAACTAGAAGAAAAGAAATGAACATCTAATATGAATGGATAGACCCCCAAAAAAGCGTCGGACGCAACATGTTCTAAATCAACCGTGTGATGAGAAGATTTAGTAGGCAAGTGATTGAGAAATGTATAGAATATTTTGCAAATACTGAAAAAGACTGAAAATATAAATCAAAGTTGAGAAGAAAATCTACTTAAATTTGCCATTGTCCTTTATTAAAAACCATGTTTTCCGAATTGATCGCATAAAAAGCTCTAAAGCTGACCAAGAAGAGTTTTGAACAATGTGACATCCATGATCTAGGACAAAATACCATCGAGTAAGTTTACTTACAGAACAATACTTGCAAAGACAAGACATAGAGTATAACATACTCGTGGATGGTATGTGATGACTATGTTTGTGTGTTTGTGTGTGTGAAAGCGATAACTCCTAAGATATACAACTAATTAACGTTAAATGTGGTACGGTGTTGTTAAGCAACACGATGAAGACCCCTACGCAATCAAAACTTGATGTCTCCATCACCTTATCATGGTTCTTCTTTCGCAATCAACACGTATGCAACTTTTTAATGAACACAAGACTTTGCGAGCGGTGCGGGAAGTTTTTGTACGGGGTGTGTTCACTAACATTTTTGGCGCACCACATACCCATTTCCTGAATCGGTTAAAGCAAACCAAGCAGTCATTTAATTTTCTATACACATTTTTCTAGTTATGTAATGTGTTCAAATTCAAAATTGTGGCTTTAGATGTCCAACTTTTGCGATAAAACTAACATTGTTTTAGCCTTTGTTATCTTCATTTTAAAACAACCTAAACTCATGTTATATAATTATTTGGTTTCCTTCGCGTTTGTATTCCGTAAATTCAGTAGACTCATATGTTAAGTATGGTCACTGGCGCGTTCTACAAGAGTGTTTTCTTTTTATTTGTGACTTAATAATACGCAGGATATATGCATGCATCGCGGAATGATACACATACGAAAGCGTAGTCAACGTGTTTCATTTGCTGGATCTAAATGATTATATATGACAATATAAGTTGTTCCAATGAGAAACAAATGATTTCTTTTAGATTTGTTTAACAATTTCTTGGAATTTATAAGTATTCATTGTCAAATATCAAAAACACATAATGGGTTTTCAAGATGTATACATATATATATATATTTTTGTATAAAATCCACGATTCAAAATTTGATGAAACTTTAATAAATTGTGTTTAATCATATAAGAATAACTATTGAAGTTAAATGTGGTACGACGTTGTTAATCAACACGATGAAGAACTTCTTTCAAGCAAAGATGTTACTCTTTTAAAACTTCTGTCCAAAATCTCAAAAACCTACGGTGAAAGAAGTCTTTCTTTTTATGGCCCCAGATTGTGGATCGCTTTACTACGAGAAATCACAGAAGCAAAAAGTATAGACATTTTTAAGAGAAGTTTAGAACACTATTTGTTTTGATGGGCTTTACATTTTCTTTACATCTTTTGTACATAAAACTGTTTTTAAGTAGAATGTTGCTTTTTATACTCAAATGTAAAATATGCATTTTCTTGTTTTAGCATATTGTAAACAATGTTTTATTATTATTATTGTTATGAATGCTTGCATAAATGTCAATGTAAAGCGCTTTGAGCTGGCTTCTCCAGGAAAGGCGCTATATAAAAAAGATTTATTATTATTATTATTATGTATGTATCCTTACAATATCTTGAAAACCTTAATCTGCAACTCAAGAAATAGCTTTACTTCAAGTCTGATTTTCCAATTTATATTTAACTAATATCAAACTGCCAGCTTGTTTGTTTACCCGTATATATAGATAACATTTTGTTTTGTTTTGTTTTGTTTTAAAATTACATTTTTTAAAGAAGTACTAGTGCAAGGACCTTATCAATGATAAATTCAATAGTTCATTGAAAGTCTAGAAGTCTACGTATTTATTTATTATTTCCAGATTATATTACAACCCTACAGTCCTACAAAGTGTACACAATATCGTTTTTTGTGCATATTATCTTCTAAATCAAGGGGTTACTAAAGGGGCAAACTTTCATTCCTCACCTGAACGATCCCTTAAAGATGTATTAGTCAAAATAATTCTGAATTGTGGATTGATAAAATGATTACAAAATGTCAAAAAGAAGATTGAGGAGTTTCGTCTATTTTGTAAAAACTTCACACTTCGGCCATTGTATTACGACAGTAATGTTGTTAACACGAGTGACAAAGCGAAGTGAAGTCCAGAAGTTGACACCTTATCCCGAGAAACCCCATACATCCAGGGGTAACTGATGAGATTCAGACGTCCTAATCCGTTAGCCAGCAATCTACTTCACTGGGACGCGTCAAACGCTCATTTATAATGCTAATAAACTAATGCCAACAAGACTTATAAAAGCTCACGTGACATAACTTGTCTCATCTGACTTTCAACCGTTACAATTTCTTTTTTGTTATACTTCCAATAAACCGGTTACTTTGACCAAGGTCGCCTTAACCATTTACCGAGACAGATTATGCAATTGTTATTCTCTTAGACCCGTAATTCCTCACTGACTGGACTTTAAGAGCCTACCAGTGATTATTAAGACCGTTATCAGTCAAACTATGTAGACATTTAAAATGATGAACGTGCATCAACAACGGCCATAATCTGGGGAGGACAACTTGAATATTATCAAGTCAATGGCCGGAAGCTGCCGAAAAGATTGAGATTAGTTATAAATGGTGCAAATTTAGAGTGTTTGGGATCCACAATGGATTCTCTCATGTCCCTGATAAGCACGATGATCTGTCATATATTATGTTTTAATACTAGCTCAGCTTTATTGCTACTAAATTTAATTGACATAGACAGATATTGACATAGAAAGGAAAGCAAATAAAGGAATAACTTATGAAAATCGTCATTGTCTTTTATCATATATCAAATAAGGTCTTAGCACAGAGGGTCGTATATATTCCGATCTTTTGTGATAAAATCTTACAATAATATCAAACATTAAATCATAATTAAATAGTAAAAAGAGTGATGATTCTAGTATCAGTAATTTTTATGGTAAAAATGAACATGATTCGACCTTGAAAATATTTGAAATCTATCAACAAACATTTAAATGTTTTTTTTACCATATACAAAATAAACATGGAAAAGCAGTTGGGTGCATGCCAGTTGGCGGATCAATGTCAAATAAATTCATTTTCTTTGAATGAACAATCAATATCAACAAATTATGTTCTCTCGTTGAATACAATTGACATACAAATGTCAATTATTATGTTTCTTTCAATGAAATTCTCAATAAAAAAATTACCCTTTGATCTGTGAAAGAACTGTGTGTGGAATTCAAGAAGACCCAAAATGTCAAAATATATGACACATGACCCAGTGAAGTTTTGATGTTCATTCAAAGCTATATCCATACGTCTGATCATTCAAAATCTTAAAATTAAAATATGTTTCCAGTGTGAAAGCAAATGAGGGAGCAGAAAAATAATTACCAGATGTGTTTTGACTCAAACCTGATAAATATTTTGTTTTTTGTATTTCAAATGAGGCAAAATATCGTCAAAAGTTCGATTTTACAAAATGTGTAGCTTTACGTTCGTTCATCTTTAAAGTGTTATCCTTACTATTAACGCTGCAATAGAATAGCGATTATGCATTATAAAAATCGGTCGCACTACAATAGCTCCTGCTTTGCAAAACAACTGGTTATAGACAATCCTATAGGAGAAAAATAGCATAAAAAGTGGACATAATATAACGATATCATTTGCAATGCGTCAGTTTACATTTCAGAATAAATTCAGCCATAATGGACAGTGTCTCAAACAGTTAAGCTTGAGACTAAAAATTCGACTTTAAGGTTTTGCAATTGTAAAAGAAAATAACTACTTAGGTTGATTAAACTTCTCAGAAACAGAGTTTAAACCATTAAAGATCACAACAAAGTAAATTGATAATCAATACCAGATACAACTTGTTTATACACTACGTACATTACGATGAAACTATATTGTTCTGTTGATTTTCACTCTCACACATTCTGATTAACGTCATATCAGCTTAATTTTGTCTCTTTTTTCCAACCAACTCACTCACCAACATAGCTTTATCACTTTATATTGAGAAAACAAAACACTCACTAACAAATGGCTGTTACATTCAACGAAAAAAAAGTCATATGTATTATAATATGTGAAAGAAAGAAAAGCCTCTACCAGGGACACACAATTGAATTAAAGTACAAGAAACAAAGAAACAAAAAGACTTATGGAAGGGAAGGCTTTAGCAAATAAATATATCGTTCAAATGTTTAATCATTTTGTACTTAAACAAATACAAAGTTATCAGAAACAGAGACAAATAACTGGATTTAAAACTAAACTTAAAGCAAAATTAAACAAATGGCTTTGATAGCAACATTTTGTTACCAAATGTTTTGCATTTTACTTTTTTAAAAGCATCATGAATTGAAAACCGTTCAACAAAAAGTTGTATTTAAAGGTGTAATCATGGCCAAAGCCGGGTAAAAAGCTAGTTATATGATATCAGTGCGAGTCATAAAGGTTGGCTATGACTTATTGCACAAAAAGTCGTTGCAAAGTTGTAACTATAATATTCAAGAACATATTTCTTTTATTTATTCAACGAACAGTCTACAATTATATAATGTTAAAAGAAAATCCACATCTTTACGCGCAACAAAAGCAATAAAAATCATAACAGATGGCTGTCGCAATATTCTGGACAAATTGTGATGTCATTAACCGACAAAATTCAATAAGAAAAGATGATATATAAAAATAAACAAATCATCCCAGACAGCAATCGCAGTTTTGGCAGCCGGAATTCGGTTAAGTACTGTTTTAGATCTTACAAAAGAATAGAAAAGTGCAATCGAGAAAAAATAACTATTTTTTGCTATCATTCTGGAAGAAGTAGAAAAGTGATCCATTGACCTTGTAAGATGCAAGAATTCATTTTTCTTGTATTTGTTAAAAGTCTTCTACGAATATAGGACATATAAGGTTGGTACAAGTCATATAAATAAAGTCTTGTACAAATAATAGTAACAAAATCTGATAACCATTTATAATTCGAACTAGTAATAACTATCCAATTATTATGTGTACGATGCTGTCTTTTAGTGTTTAAAGTGATCTATATTGAAAATATTTCTTTAAATGAGTGTTTGAATAAGAGAGGAGCTACCAGAAGAATCTTGGCTAAATTGTGATCACCATTAAAATATTCATCACTTGTGTAGGTATTTTAGCTTGTATAAGCTAATTTCTTCATAATTATTCTCTTATCTATGTATCAAGGGACTCTAAATCTGAAAGCAGTATAGTAAAAGTTTAAAAAAATGAATTTCCAGTGAAATTAAGCACATTGTCGTATTTATTGACAACTTATACTAAGTTAGCACACACTAACACGGACACAAATACTAAACAAACAGTGCTGTTTGTTAATAACCGTTAATTCATAATGTCCTTAAATATCAGTTGAGATTGAACATCTTGGTCTGAGGATCTATTGAAGAAGTAGTTCATGACATGATAACATTTAAAATGGTTTAAACGATGCCTCTCTAATACCCTTGGTTTTTAAGAAAGGACTAGATCAAAGAATATCCCGAGATTTCTCGTCTCTTGTCAGGGTGTGTACACGGAAGGAGACAATGTTTGGGACTTATTGCTAGCGCAAGTTCGTTTTCTATTCAGTGAAGCAAAGGGTTTAATGAGCACTTTTAATTTCACTTTATTTAACACTATTAAGAAGCAACATTTAACCCTAGGTTGAAAGGTAAAAAAGACAATGTATTGCCTTTTCTATCGTAGTGCTGGGCAAACTAGCGGACAATCCGCTATTTTCGTAACTCCCGCTACTTTCCCCAGTGATCCTATCCTATCCCGTTACTTTTCGTTGGGTACTCCAATTCAATTATCCCGCTACCAAAATCTTGATTATCCACTCCAAAGGTGATTGGATGTCTCAACAAATAAAAATATCTTACTAAGGGGGAAAACTGGTGAATATTTAATGCTTTTTTCGTGCTAAAGCTCTTAAAAGTATATCTTATCAATTCGATTGTTTTTTCTTGGTGCTAAAGCTCTTGAAAGTGTATATTATACATTCCATTTTTTTGCATTAAGTTCTTACAACTTAAACATGCTATAATGTTGATCCAACCCAAAAATATCTGATATTATTCCAATAATCCAATTCATCGGATTACTTAAAGAAATATAACCTAAACTTCAATTAGATTACCATAAAACAATACTCTTATTAAATCCCTTCTTATAGTTTATTTACGCTACTGTCGATTACTGGTTAATACATTGTTTCAGGGCTAAATCATTAATGCGTTTTTACTCGTTTTAAGTAAAAATGAGTTATAATTAGATTTGTTTAGGATATTTGTCCGCAAAATTCGTCTTAAACAATGAGAAATATTAACTTATTGGTTTATGCCAATACGGCGTTCAGTTTCAAAGTAGTTTAACTCTAATTACTTCAGTGAGAGTGTTTACAAATAAGTTAATTTCAAATATAACTTTTATATCTGATCTAAAATGTTCAAATCATTATTTTATCTGATGTCAAAATTAACTCTTTTACTTGATATCAAATGTAACTCTAATATATATTCTCAAATGTGACTTTCATATATTATTATCTCAAATGTAACTCTTGTATCTGATCTCAAATACGACTCTTTTATATCATCTCAAATGTAAACAGCAAAATTATCTTAAATGTTTTTCTCATATCTGATCTTAAATGCAACTCTTAAATCTACCCTGTCTTTATAAAAGATAATTGGATCCGCTAATAGGACTTGCGTATGAATGCATTTTCTTCATGAAATTCACATCCACCAAAAATATTTAGAATACACAGGGATCAGCATACCATAACTTCAGGTAGCAACATGGTTCTGATTTTTTCTGAGTGCATATTCTCCAAACAATCAGTGATTCTTTGAAGACGATGCATCTCAAATCAGATGTGAAATTAGACATGTAAGGACACTGTATACTAATGTACCAGTGAAAGAAGCCAATGATCTGCTTTTTAAACGATTCACTATACCTGTTGGTCGTGAGACTTTCAAAACTTCAGCAGAAAAAGTCCAACAGCCGCTACGATAACCTTGCAAAATACCCCCCAAGCAGGTTAAGGCGGATTTTGGTAGGTGAGGGTATCGAAACTAAATCTGCATGATGTCAGACTGGCATCATTAAGCAATTTGAAAAATTCAAGAAAGCGTCCAAGATTGCCGCTTCAAAATGGACAAAGTTTCATTGACGAGGCCTTAGTCATTCTTTATTCGACGATTTGAATCAAATTGGTCCCAAATTAAAGGTAGTGCATAGTTCTTTCACTTTATGTAAATGTATGCTAATTAGCTTATTTGCATATTCATCAATATTGAATAAACCCCAAAACTATACCTGTTTTCACCATAATTTATTGAATTTTCAACTAAAAAACAGTAAATAATAGTACCATAAACAAATAAAGGGATTTTATTATGAACAAAGAATTCCTCTTAAAGTGATTCTACTGCGTAAGGATTAAAAATGGCGTCCAAGATGGCCGCCAAAAACGGTCTGAGTCTCTGACTAGGCCTGGTTCAATAATTTCTTTCAAAGTAAAGATAAGACCTTGTTCTTTCGTGTTATTGATATTTGTGCTAATTGTATTTTTTGCATATTCATGAATATTGATTCACAATTTTAAAATGTGCATTTTTTCATTGCACTTTTAGTTTTCACCAATGAAGAAGAAAAACAGTATTATAAGCACATACGCGTTACTAAAAAGGAATTATATCATCAAGAATACCCATTGAATGAGTCATTGGATTTTCGCACCAATTATCATTAACGACAGTGCTTACATCATATCATATATCAAAGTTTAGTCTTAATCACCAGCATCAGAGTTATCTTCATCTTCATCATTGTCACTTTCTTCGGTGTACCATTTTAAAAGTCTTGGAGAGGATCTCATTTGGAGCACTACAACATTTGCAGAAAATACTGCATTTCATTCCAGACTTGTTACGAGATGTACATGCTTTGTTTGAACTACATGAACAGCAAAGCAAACTCATTACTTCGTCTGGTGCTGGTTTTGTGCCTGTGGGCTGTAAGACTGGGAGAAGCATTCGGTTTTCATTATCTTTTTTCCATTCATATTCAGAAGGGTCCAAGATAGGAAGGTTTGAATTAAGTGCTGATTTCTACACGCATGCTTGCAGATGTGCACGTCCCACATGTAAACCAAAAGCGTCTGTGGTAAGAGGCAGGTTTAGTAATCTGAAGGTTCTTGATTTACTCTACTAAAAAAACATGGACTTTATATTGGTTTTGCCATCTCTGAAAGTCCCAGTGGAAAAGATGATAACAAGCAATGTTGTGTAAAAACCGTCTCGTCCACGATGCGCATCTTGCTATGTTGACTCAACAAGCTGTTAACCACAACGTATCATCTCTGAACGTGTAGCTTATAAGTGTCCAATTAAAAGATACCTTCAAAACTGTAACAGTATCCTTTAAAAAACGAGGTTCAAATTCTTGCCTCAACATCAAGAGGGGAAGACTGTTTGCTGACTTTAAAAACTTTATTTCAGCATGAGCTAATGTGATAGTTTATTTAAATATTTAAATATTTATGTCCCCGAAGGTGTTTTTTTGTCCCGTGATGGCACTTTTTTCTACAATGATTTTTTAGGTCAATGCTTGTCGCCGCAGGGCAGCGCCACGTGGGAAATAGGGTGACA
>JAUUEB010477824.1:0-11264 GCA_032362205.1 Clione limacina | reverse complement strand
TATCTTTCTACTGTACTGGTTGTTGCTTATTTATTTTGAATACATGATAACATATATTTATTGAATTAATTACAAATTTACATATTCAAATACCTGAATTCTTGGAATTGTATGTAAACATTGTACAAAAAGTGTTGATAAAAGTCAAAATAAAGACTACTCAATTTCACTACCTAATTTGAAGGTAAATGTCCAAATCATTCTACTTATCAAAATAAAGTTTTTATTTATTTCCAAACAATCTCCTTGAGACATTATTATTTTGACTAAACTGAAAATTGTACATCAATATACTTGTTTACCTTATTTTCTTCGACCTGCAGTAAGCTTTGTCCTTTGTTGATTACTAATCATTTGTGTAATAGTTTGTCTTTTAACGTTATTCCAGCAATCAAGGTCTGATGAGTCATGTGTTCAGACACGCTGGTGTATACTACTTCTCTGACCAGAACTACGATGAAGCTGCTGAGTATATGGGTACTATCATTGTCAAACCTAAACCCAAGGAACATCAAGTAGAGCTCAAAGGAAAAGGATTTAATCCAGGTATTGAAGAAATGAAGCAATAAAAGTTTTCGGTAGCGATTCAAATCTTCTGTTTACATTAAGAAACTTTAGTTTAGACCTTTTACCTGTCTACATTGCAACGACAGGTGACCATCTGTCTTGGTCCCTGGTCTCTGCACTATCTCATTGGCTATCAGGCCACCTTAGTTGGTGATATTGCCAATGTAAGATACTTTTTTGTCTTTGTTGTCTCTTTAAGCCTGGCATAGTTTGGAAAAACACTTGCACATGTCCAATTTTAAGCTTTTATGTTTTTGGTAAAGAATATTGATTGCAACACATTCAATATATTGTTCGGGAATATTCTTATCAAGACATTACTGGTATTTCCAAGTTGAAAGGATGTATGGTCTTCTTGAAAACCCTTTATAGCTATTGTTTGCTTAACGTCTCGGTAAGACATACTTTAGAAATGATCCCTAAAAGTATGATCTATGAGACTCATCCATCTAAAATCACAAATTGTACATTGATTATTGAATTTAAAATCATAATCAACATGCATGAATTATCTCACATCTCTTAAAAGTTCTATCTCAACACATGCACTTTTAGTTAAAACTAGCCAAAAAGGGTCATCAAAAAGATAGAAGTGAACGGGATAAAAAAAAAAGCTATTGTTTGCTTAAGTATATTCTGGTTTAAAATTATAATGGGGAATTTTACTTTGATTTTCAATCCATCACTGAAATTAAAACCACTGCATCATTCTCAATATTTCAGACATTGTGTACGCTGGCACAGGCGACCGTATCTGGTGGACCTGGGATGGTGATGCAGTGGCTAATGTCAAGGAGACTCTCCTGCTTTTGGAGGAAGATAAAGTTCTCAACCCTGTGTCAAGAAAACAAGAGGAGACTAATGATGAAAGTAAGTGAAATAGTTGAATAGAGACGTGATTGATAATACTGAAAAGATTTTTATCCACAAAAACAAAAACTGTTCTCCTTAGGCTCCTAAGATATTTCAAACTATTTCATTAAATTTCACTAACTAAGTATCAAGAGCCAGTCATATCTCTCCTCGTATGTACATTTGTTATGGTCATTTTCTTGGCAATGACCTCATTGTTGATATGACTATGGTTTACACAAATGCATATAGAGGCCTGTTGCTAGGAATCCTTTACCTGAATATTTCTTGCTCTTGTTGAACTCAACCATTTGAAAAATGCTACAAATTTCTCCATTCTCTAGATGATCCAGATAGTCCCCCAAATTATAATTAATGTTAATCCTATTTTCATCTAATAATTTTTAGCAAAACTGGTTACATTTTTTTCTCCAATTTTTGTATTCCCTTTTTCTATTTCTACTCAGATTTACTGCAAGGCATGAATACTGAGGCCCTTGCACTGATGACTCGCTGTGGTATGGCAACTGTTAACTTTACCACCATTGGAGTCTATACCTACAAGATTTCTGATGTTGGAGATAACTTTGATTCCTGCTCAGTCATTGTTAACCCAGGTCCAAAGGTAAGGATATAACTAAACAATATCATACAGATTATCTTAAGTTATCTATTACACATTACAATGTATCATTGTATATATAGTTATGTTATCATATCACACAGATTATCTTAAGTTATCTATTGCACATTACAATGTATCATTGTATCTATAGTTATGTTATCATGTCACACAGATTATCTTAAGTTATCTATTGCACATTACAATGTATCATTGTATCTATAGTAATCATATCACACAGATTATCTTAAGTTATCTATTACACATTACAATGTATCATTGTATCTATAGTAATGTTACTCCATTACGAATGGGTGCTATTTCAAACTTTAATTTTGCTTTATTATGACCAACAGAGAACTTGCTTAAGAATGTCTTGAAAAGGAAATTAAGATCCTAACATTCTGATAATTGAGTTGTGTCAGTACATGATGATTATACATTATACAGTGGAACAAAATATTGCAGCTTATATGTGTACCAATTTTTACCCTTCTTAAAACTGGGAAACTAGTGTTTTTTAACAATGACCATTTTCTTGCTAACCTTTTTTCTGTTTTTTCCCTTTCAGAATCATACAATCCATCTGACAGATACAGGCTTTGAACCAAAAGTTGTAACTATTCGGCCCAATGATCGAGTGTGGTGGGTGTGGCAAAGTGGGAAGAAACAACATAATATTTTACAGGTATATTTCTTAAAACTTTGGAATATTTTACTTTCTTCCACTTTCTCTATTTTCTTCCTCCTTTTTACTCACTTTTTCCCTATCTTATCGAAGAGTTCTCTATGTATCATAATCTTTCCCTTTTCTTCAATTTTATCCTGATGTTACATTTTTATATGTCACTTGCTTTTTGCCTTTACTTGAATGATATCTTTATAAACTGTAAAGTTCTTGTATTAGCTTCCATTATATGATATGTTACTCATTAACCAATGGGTTTTTTATGACTATGAACTTCTTCTCCTTCTCAATCATTTGCTCTTACCTCGAACGGAGTCAACAGTGTCGATTGAATTTTGTGTTAGCATACTGTTTTTTACACACTCCTGTTTTTGCTAAACACATATTATCTTAACACATGTTTTGCGTTAACACTTTGGTGCTTCCCTTTGACTAAAGGGCGGTCACTATTTGTCTTCAGAAGGTACTCTTTTATGTAAACTGTCAGAGTGTGACAGTTTGTAGGTAGGACGTTTGAAATTTGAAATTTTTGAATTTTGCCAGGATGGCCCGAATCAACCACCAAGGGATCTTTAGCGTGTGCATCGTGACTATGATTACTCCCAAACATTTATCCACAAACACACCTTATCAGACTTGTGGGATGAGACTTAACAGTCACCAGAGCTTTGGAAAATAATCAGATAAAGAACAAATTGCTTATGTGACGTGAACCTACAGCCAACTAAACTTGAAGAATTATTTCTGTTGATTTTTTGTGAGGCCAACAAAAATTGACATTGTCCTCATCAACTGTTGTAAACAGTAAACTTAAGAAGACTAATAGTATTGTCAAAGTTAAAAAACACTGTTACCATGGCGACATAATGGTGAGAAACTCAACTTTGCAATTGATCTTCAGACTTCAAGGCTTAAAGCAAGCTCACAGTTTAACGTGATACACAGAACCTTAGAGACAAACTAATTCCATGTCTTTAGGGGTCACATTATTGCCATCATCAATCAGTGACCTTCAAATCCTAAACCATCATTAGCCTTAGTTTAGGTCATTCTCTCTACATGGCCAAACCATATCTGGAGTTTTTGTCACTTCAAATCTGTAATTTGTTGGATAACAAGCTGATTTCTTTATGAACCACAACAATTGTTACTAATTCTATGTCTTTTTATTTACAGGTGTCTCACCAAGGAGTTGCAATCAACGAAGGATTCTGTAGTGGACTTCCTAGAGACAGTCCGTCTGCCTTTCATCACCAGTTTCACTCTCCTGGAGTTTTCTATTTCATCAGGTATGTGTTTCCTTCAATTAATCAAAGCTTTGACTGTAAACATTTGAAAGGATAGGTCGGATATAGGTCAAAGATTGGTCATGGATAGGTCAGGTATTGTTCAAGTATAGGTCAAAGATATTTTAGGTATAGGTCAAAGATAAGTCACGTATAGGTCAAAGATAGGTCAAAGATAGGTCAGGTATAGGTCAAGGATAGGTGAGGTATAGGTCAAAGATAGGTCAGGTATAGGTCATGGGTAAAAAATACTTCTCCTATCACCACTGTTTTAAGTATGAAGAAAACTGTTTCCTATTTCAAGAACTTAATTCCAAATAACACATAAGGTATCTGAGCTAAATTTTCTTTATGAGTTTGCTGCATATTATCTGGGATTAAAATCCCCAAAGTTGCTTTACCAAGAACATTGTTTTCTGTTTCTTCTAAAACATGTACAATTGTTTATTTTTGTCTAAAACTTAACATATTTTTTTCCCATTTCAGCAAAAGTCTACCAAAAATATTTGGAGCTGTTGTTGTAGCCACTCAACCTCAGGTAAGCCCTGATGTATCTATATATGAAGGGAAGGATGCAGAGTAAACATCTTTAGATCTCTTGCTAAGAATTCAAAAAATAATCTTAGGCACCAAGTAGTATTTGATGCTTTCTAAAAATGTGTAAGAATGTTACATTTATCTATTACTTTGGTTGATGAATTCCATATGCTTATATATAGTGTATGAACAATGATCGATAGTGTAATGATATAAAGGTTTAATGTTATTTGTGGTATAGGTATAGTGACCTCTTTTGTATGAAAAATCAGCATTGATCACTTAGGGATGTGAAGAGACTGGGAGAAGATCATCCAACTGCTTAGGCTATTACTGCATGCTTTAGTTGGCAACATGCTTGAACAAAATAATGTGATGCCTTTAAACACACACAATGCATTTCTAAATATTCATATATTGATTAATGACTTCATACATTGACAGTCTTATAGAGAATACATCAAACATGTTAAGTCTTTTGTGTGTGTCTATATCCAGGTCCATGAAGTAAGCATTGCTCCAGAAATCCGACCTGATCCAGTGACTATTCAACTGAATGACATTGTGTGTTGGGTGTTCAAACAGGCAGTTACTCAGGGTATCTATCTAGTGGACACAGTTGACCAGGTATTAGATGCCCAGTTCGCCAATGTTCCTGTGGTGGCCAGGTAAGGCTATGTCAAATGATTACTAATTGAAAGGAAACAAAGCAATAGTTGCTTCAACTCTTTCCTGATATATTTTGATTACTGTATAACAAGTTATTTTTGCTAGATATTTCGCGAATTGCCAAACAATTATTTTGCTACATTGAAGATTGGAAATAAAAAGTTTTAAGAACCTTGGTAATCTATCTTTTCTAGTGCTATTTTTATGAAGTTTTAAGCTATTATAGATTAATGACTATCTAGAGTGTTTATGGATTTTGCTCATGTTTTCAGAGACAAAAAGACAACAATCGCAGAATTTTCTACAATTGTAGGCCTAGAAATTTGTGTATACAAACTTGATATCAAATATTTTGTATAAAACAATTTATTTCTAACACATATCTCATATTTAAAAAAGCCACTTTATTCTGGAATAACTTTTTATGATCTTTTGTTTCCCGTTATCTAGACGCTGCATTGGTAAGGCTGTGACCAAACTAGGAATTCAGCATTATCACAGTCGCTCTTTCCAGAAGGAAGAAAAAGCCAAGAGTGTAAGTCTACTTTCTACTTTCTACTTTCTACTTTCTAGAAAAGCTGCAAATATGTTAATTTCTTATATTTTGATAATGATATTGAAACTCTGAATCTTATAAGATCTACAATAGGACTAATTTCACAAATGTGTTCTAAAGTGGATTGTGTTTTAATCGTTATTTTCAAATTTCATCTTGACTTGAAATGTTGTTTAGCCTTGAGTAAATCATCCTTGACTATTCAAATGTTTCATACTCAGAGCAATGCTATTGTTACATATCTAACTTTTTAAACACTTATTCTCAGCTTGCTTATATGGTTTTGTTTAAGAAAAGTTAAAAAAAAAAGTTGAATTTTAATAATAAGAATGATTTAATTTATTTACCTTCGAGAAATTGAATTTTGTTCTTCTCAATTTCAACAATCTGATGTAAACCTGTTTTGATCAGTCTTTTTATTGACTTGCTGTGATGACTGTATATGTTCTGCAGGTAACACATGAAGTGCGTATGAGCAGCTCAGTGTGTGATGAAAGAAGTGATCATTTCATTATCAAAGTCAACAAGCGAGGTTTTCATCCAAACTCCATGTACCTTTTAAGGGTAAAATGATTTCTTTATCTATGTCGTTTGAATAATTTATAATAGATTTATTGACTGAAGATGACAGTCAATATAATATACCAGAAAGAAATTGACCAATCTTGATATGGAAAGTATTTTAATACACTTTGAAAGTCTAAGATTGAATATTAGAGATAGACTTTGAACATGTTCATTTTTTTATTATTATGATTGTTGAAAAAGAAGAGTGTTACTTTTTTTACTGAGATATATTTAGATAAAAAGGTCAAGACATGAGATTGTTTATGATAACTCCGTGTCTATCGGGTTGAGGAGAGGCTCTTAATAATGAGAGCATCTACCACCATCATTTTTTAAATGAGAACATAAAATTGAGATATGAATTTTTTTCCTTTGATAAAAAAACATCAGGTTAATTAACACAGATTGTGATCTGATTTATTTTAATTTGATAAAATTTTCCATAATTATAAATTCCATACCTTTTTTTTTTTTTTTTTTTTTAAATGAATTTCCATAACATAAGCCTGAATTTGAAATGTAGGCTTGTGAGCATATCTTGTATACGAAGCTTGATTTTGATGGATAAATACTTTAATCATAGCAATGAGTTTGAGAAGCTCAGCCAAGTCATGTTAACGTCTATGTCTTGTGAAGAACTGTACATTATGTATTTTAGATATTATGTCACTTGTTTTGGAAAATCAAGCTACTGAAAGGTAAATACTTTTGATATATCTATATTGAGTTGACCTAAAACTTTGGTCTGATAAAATATCTATCATATTTCCCTCACAGGGTCAGAGTGTGATGTGGACATGGAAAGGTTCTGATGAAGAACACAACATCATTCACGTCACTGATCCTAGTGGTGATGTGAGTACAAACTAGTAAAGTTATCTCCCATGATCACAATTGATTGATTTTTGGATGAATAGTTTAATAAATTTTGAAATGTACAATAAGTTTTAATCATAACTAAATTTTGAAATGTAATAACATATGTTGTTTTAAGTACAGAATCCAGAACCTGATTCGAAACTTTTTGGGAAGTAAACAATTCAATGAAAAAGGATGAAAATAACCTATAAATGAACGACAAATCATACAGTGCTGATATGACATGATATGATAGTCCGAACTGATGATGAAGAGTTTTCTTGACACGATTCCGTTAATCCACTTTTTGTTTTTTTCTGCCAGTTTAAACCTTACCCTCTTGGTTGCCTTATTCTTTATCTCTGTATTTAAGTTATTTTAATTATATGTCAAATATCAAATTTTTGCATCTTTTTTGATAACTGCTATGTTTATTTACTTTCAATTTCTGTTTGATTCCTTTATTGTATTCATGAATTTTGTCAGTTTTCATGGGGAAAGTCTTTAATATTGTTATTTTCCCTCAGACCCCTATGAATGTCATCCAGGGACCAAAGTCATTCAACAGTGGTAAACTTGTAGGCAACAACAGTTTTCTTTACACCTTTGACGAGCCTGGGACGTACGCAACAGCCTCACAGGGCGCGCCAGGTTTCTCCTGTGATGTACATATTCTTGATGAAGGTAAAGATTGTTTCAATAATTTATTAATTGTTTAGAAAATATACTTGCTATCATTTCAACTAATCTATCAAAATAAAGTTTACTGACTGTAGATTGGTTTCAGGTTAAAATAATTTGAGTATGTGTTCCAGTCGTAGCCCGGGTTCAACCCCCCCCCCCATTCAACTAGAAAACTAAAAACAAAATAATACAGCAATTTCTGGCACTTCTAAAGAAACATTTCCTTCTAAAGCATGTTCAACAAAAATACCATCAAACTGTCCTATAGTTGTACCAAAAACATGAGACCCATCAGTCATAATAACAACCAAAACTGCTGGCCAAACCAACGCAAAGGACAAACAAGAAAGAATTGTGCAACTGCAGGAACAAAGATCTTTGACTACTGCAAGGAATCTGCCATCCATTGTAAATGAAGCCACACCAAAATTTGATGGAAAGGAAATAAGATATAGGGAGTTCTGGCAATTTCAAGAAACACAAAAGCAACTTTAGAAATGCAATCACTCAAAGTGTGACAACTCTTATTAACTCAAATCCCAAAATCAAATTGGAAATCTTTGCAACGCCCCTGTCTTCAAACCAGGTGAACTGTATGTTTGTGATTCTTTTCACCATTTTTTTCCTTCCTAGCCCCAGGATCTTATTTAGTTAAGATAAATATTCTAACGTTTCTCCTTATTTGGCCATCTTGTTTGTGTTTGACCAGGTATTCGCACCAAGGAGCCATACATCACATCAGACAAGAGTGGAGGTACAGTAGAGAGATACACACGTATAAACCTAACCTCCAAGACTCCAGGTGCAGAGATCTACTACACAACAAACGGCTCACTACCTGCACTGCATCTTGACTCAACTAAGGTAATATAGAATTAGTTTTTGTTGACCATATCATCACCATTTGTTATGGTTAAGAATGGAAAAAAAAAGACCATTGATTTCTTTGAGTTTGGTGAAAGAGGAGATGAAAGAATAATGTTTAAATCTTAAGAAAACTAAAAAAAATTGATTTTTAGGACAATAAGATATAAGAAATTAGGCACAACCTGGGGCTGTCCCACAGTGAGTACATCAACTTAAAAACCCTTCATGTAATTTAAGAAATTTACATATCCATCTTATTTAAATAAAAGACATAATTTCTAAACAATATTTTTTTGTGATTATTCTTTTATTGTCATTCAAAATGTATGTCATATACTTTTCTCATTTGATTTTCAGCATTACCGTCCTGAGAAAGGCATACACCTTAAAGAATCAGGACTTGTTTTTGTAAGGGCCATTGCTGTGAAACCTGGAGAACTACAGAGTCATCCTTTTACTTCCAAGTATGTAGACTTACTTTATTTGTACTTTTGCTGCTTCTTGATGTAATATTTGTTTTTAATGTTGTAACTCCTGTATATTTATATTAATCAGTAACCACTGAAAGGTGTTTTTTGAGTGGGAGAGATTTCAACGTTTAAATTATAATAATATGCATGTAAAATAAAACACCAACAAAAGCCACAGAATATTGTAGGTTTCTAAATTAAATATTTGCATTGTTAGATATATTTACTATATTGAGTGTATATAAGAACGTTGAGACAGCAGATAAAGTGAACTTTATACAGTCAAACCTGAATAAACCAGCCACCTGCCTATACAGACCAGGTATTAGTATCCCTGCCATTGCTTTCCTATTTAAAAGGGCAACCTGTCTAGGGTGGCCACTTTTAGCAGATCTGAAGGGTAGCAGCTTTAGCCAGGTTTGACTGTAGATGGATGGAAAACAAAACTCTTTACCGAGAGTCTTCTTATTTCTGCTAATGATTCAGATCATTCGTTGTTTTATTTCCTTTTTTTCAGACGCTTCTGGGTTTTGTCTGAGGGAGAGAATGAAGTTTCCTTGGACGAGAATTCTAACTCAGAAGAAGTGGCAGCCAAAGAGGTCAGAACTGAAGTTGTTTGCTCAAGATTTGTCATTGTCTTCTTTATTGTAAACTAATCTATCAATGGTCTTACTGTCTGGCTCATTTTCTTAAATAATCTTGACTTAAAAAACCTACAGACTTTAAGTGATTACTACAATGTTTCAGTATTTATGATGCTGGTTGTGTCAAAGTTCATTAAGTTGACTGTACTATAGCTTTTGTGATGCACAATATACCTTATCCGGAAATGATTTCCAACATGGTTCCCAGCGGTCCTTAAAAGTCCTTTAAAGTCCTTATCACCTCAATTTCATTTTAAGGGCCCTTAAAAGTCCTTTTGCCCTCTGAATTTGGTCTTAAGTCCTTAAAAGTACTTAAATTTATCAGTTTTCACCCTCTGATTGGACACATGTGACTTGGATTTGGCCCATTTCCTATCAGTTTTTTTTTAATTTATTTAAAGACACACCTGCACGTAGAGATGACTATGTCACAGTTACTGAGAGTACTGTCTTCCCAATGAAATTTGTGAATCACAGATGGCTCTAAAATAACCCTGTGAAAAGGAGGTGCCTTGATATCTTGCCTCACATAGACAATATGCCACTGCCATTGAACAGAAAAAACTACCAGATCCCAAAACAAAATCATATACAACAATCAAAGATCATCTTGCTGATCCTCTCCTTGAGGCAAAGCTTAATTTTATTTTGGTACTAGCAGAAATACTAAGACCCTTTCTGATCAAATATCAGGATGAAAAGCCTCCTCTGCCCTTCATTTGTCCAAATCTAATAGACATTATTCTGTCACTGGCTGACAAATTCATTAAACAAGAAACATTTCAGAACATCAAAACCTCTAGTGATGGGACAGGTTTTGACCCCAAAAGCTTTTTTTTTCAAATGGGTCTGGAAGGTGACTTTTTTAACCCAAAATGGGTCTGAATTTTCAGGGTGTATCTTAATATTTTCTTTGTTTTCCTTAAAAAAATGGGTCTGAATTTTGGTCAAATGGGTCTTCTGGGTCTGGAAGGAGCTTCCCCAAAATGGCAAAAAAAGCCTTTGGGGTTTTGACTATGGAAACATTTAAGTACATAAAGACATGGATCTTGGTTTTACAGCAGAAAAATTAGTTAGGAAGAAGCATGCGAAAAAGGAAGTTTCAGATAGCGCAATTTTAAGTTTAAGATTAGATGCCAAAGGAGTTTGTGTTAGATTGATACAGAAGCTATTGGAAAGATCACCACGTGCATATCCCTTAGCAAAATCAATGACATGCCTTGACCCTGCTTGTATGTGTGACACTCCTGATGAGGCACAGAAGCTGATGAGGAAGACATTGTCCACTTTGAGCTCTTCCTCACAGGTCAATGAGGGGGGCTGTGATGTCATCCTCAATCAGGTCCAAAATTTCAAGAGAGACCAAAAGCCACAAATTGTGACATTCAACCAGAATA
>JAUUEB010477813.1:0-11265 GCA_032362205.1 Clione limacina | reverse complement strand
TCTGTTTGCCTTGACGTACTAGTTCTTATTCGAGATATTCATCCGTTTGAACTTAGGTACATGCAAATTGTTTTGTTCTTGGTGATTCTAAAGACTCCTGTTTTTCGACTTTGTAGGTGTTATTGTATGTTTTATTTGCCTAGTAAGTAGCTAAGCAATAGGTACTTGACAATAACCACGGTCGTACATGTATGCTTGGTATACATTCATCATAATTCCTGTAAAAACCGCTGTGTCTCTATTAGAAAAATAATATTGAAAATTCACATATTATGTCATCGGTTTTGGGGAAGGAGGTCACCTGTGATGAAGGGGATGACTTTTAAAAAGCAAAAATAATCACAAATGATGACATAGAAGAATGTGTGTGGGGGGGTCAACATCAGCCAAAAATTGATGACATATGTGAACAGAAATTATTGAAATATATTTTTTTAAATGCCATTTTGTTCTAAAGGAAAAACGGGATAGTTTGTGTGTAGGGGAAGATTAAAGTAGGGTTAGGCAATGCAAAACTGAGGTGAGGGGGGCACATACGTCAAAATTGCCCCGGGCCCACGGAACCTCTTGGCGGCCCTGCGTACACAAAGTTTTGGTTGAGATTTACAGAACCTTTAAAACATGTACTTTAAGCCTGCTATCAAGTTATTATAACAATTGACTGTCCTGAAATAGGAAAGTGTTCAACTGGTCTTCTTGTTGACCATGTCTTCCAACTGAGATACGCATCATCGCTAAAGATGAGAAAATAATTGCATTTCAATTTATCCAACTCGTGCTTAGGAATTCGAAAGAGAATTTACTTCTGTTTGAAACTCTGTTTTCTCGAGAAACGGACACCAGATAGGAAAGGTCTGACATAATCTTCACATGAAGCAAAAAAGCAGGAAAAATAACCAAACACTCCTCATTTAGCCAATGATAATTATTAGAACGCATGGAACTTCCAATTTGAAACATATCTTATTTCACAGATGAAAAGACAGACAGTCTTTTAAAAAAAGCTTTAACATTTAACGCACAATAGTTTGAAAAAGGAAACAATTATAATGACTTCATAAATAAGCTTTGAAAAAAATTGTTACAAAATAAGCCTTTAGACAGTTGATTAATGTGCAGTTTTTGGTTGTCTTATTTTGTTTGAAACATTGAATTTGTTTAAAGCAATACTTCCAACTCATATTTCTTGTGAAACATTTACGGCTTTTTGGTTATTTGATTGAATAACAGGGAAACGCGTAAACGATGTACGTATATTCATTGTTTTTATTTAATGAAAAAAAATTCAAGAGTAATAAATATTTTGTGCGTCTTAACTGATAATCTCATAGTTTTGCCTTAAAAAAAGCAAAAACCCTTCATTTGATTTATTTGATGCAAAAAGTAGAAACTTTTAAAGAATGCACACATTGTTAAGTCCTGTTGACATGATCACATATGCATAGAAAATGTAAATTACATATATTATTGTTAAGCGCATTTAACAAGTATCTGATTTGGGAATGCGCTAAATAAGTGACATTATTATTATTATTATATGTTTAGGCAAAGGCGTAGAGGTATATACATATATACCTCTACGGGCAAAGGTAAAGACGTAATATCTTGTTTACGTGTCAACGATCAGTTTAACAATTCAATAACTACGCATATGAATTGCGATCACGTACATTAATTATTGCTTGACAGCGTCTGTTCATAAACTGCATAGCATTTGCAATTTCTAAATTTCTTGCTTGAACAAGTGCGACTGCAAATAATTTCGTTTTGGCTAACGACGCAAAAGAGCCAATAAAATATCTTCTTAAAACTTAAATACAAAAGATGTAAACTGACATAACTTTAATGATGTTGGGGCTCAAGAACGTTTATGATGAATGACCATCACTTACATTTATTATTATTTGACAGCTTCTATTCATAAACTGCATAACATTTGCAATGTCGTAATTTCTTGCTTGAAGTTCGTCTGCAAATTATTTCGTTTGCGACAAGCGACACAACAAAGGCAGTAAAATATACCCTTAAATCTTGTCTCTCAAACAAAAGATGAAAATAACTTAATGTTGATGTTGTTTTCTAATTCATTAATTATAAAAAATTCATTGGACAATTAAATGTAATATCATTATACCCTCAATGTGTTAAACGTTTTATATATATGCAAATAATTATATTTGATATAAAAATTGATAATCGATAAGGAAGATCTTAAACAAAAACTATATCAAGACCGATAACGATCTTTCAATGGTTAATGGAAGTTGTTTTTATTGAATAAACGCCAAAGGCTAACTTAATTAATATATGCGTAGCAAATTGTGTGAATACTGCGATATGAAAAATACAAGAAATGAACAAAAAGTCAGATAACCAAACATAGACAATTGCTCGGGCAACGAACGCATATTTAAACTAGAAAGATGAGTACTCAGATAGAGTACAAACTCGAAACTTTGTAAAACAGAATATCAACATGAATTTCCAGATTATTCGTAAAAAAGAACACCATGTAGAACAATCATATATAGCAAAACGAATAGATAATAAAACGGAACACATTTAGTATTCCTTTTACATAAACCAATTAACACAAAAACGCAGGGACGGAAAACGCAACAACGACGGCACAATTTTATAATTTTCAAGAATGTGGCAGGTGTGCACGCTTTGGAAATTCCCGTTCGGTCAGAAACGTGCTTTGTGTAGCTATACGGAAGGGAATATAGTTTGGTACCATAGTGACTCGAAAGAAAGATGGAATTGGAACTTATAATAAAATACTTCAAATTATCTTTCCCTGTCATTGTTAACAGATATTGCTAGAATTGAATAGATGTCTTCATCGTATTGATTTAAAACATCGTACATGATTTTACGGCAATCAGTTGTATATTTTTTAAGTTATCGTGTTCACAGACAGACGGACAGACAGACAAACCGACCGATCACATACTCTACACCAATACATGGTGTCGAGAATAAATCATTGCTTTAGAAAGAATGTTTGTGAAACACATACGACGCTAAAAATATTCATTTTTATCTTTAATTGTTTGCTCATTAATCCAACAGCTCATACATAAAAATGGATGTACATATACCTTATCAAAGAGTTAACGTAATAAGAAATAGTGTCCTGATTATAATTGTAATTACAGTGTAAAAGATAGCGGACATGCTAAGGTGTACATTTCTCAAAATTTTGTATTCATTTATTTTTTACACTTGAATTATACTCTTATTCAAATAGGTAAAACGATGGAAATGAATATTTTCATGTATTGGATCAAAAGATTGTATAAAACTGTACTCATTGAATATCTAAATAGATTGTTTTATGAAGAGTAAATTCAACTCTGGGTAATTTAATGACGAATCAATAAGACACACGGCCTTTATTTAAGGGATTCTCAAAAGTAAGAATCTATTAATTTGATTCTCCTACAACATGTGATGCCCATAGTCTCAATTCTCTAAATCAGTAACATGGTAAATTGGTTTTCACTTTTAATGGCGCTACTAACCATCAACATGTTATTGTTGTCTTAATGTTAAACAGTAATTGTATTTCGCAGATGGTTGAAAAAGAATTAAGTATTTTTGAATAACATAATACTATGTATTTAATCAATAATATATAATCTCATAAGTGACACGCGTATGTCTTGTAATAATGAACGAGCTTGCGAGCTAATTATTTCATGACGTAAAAGTGCCACTTTTAAGGAGATTTATTAAATTCTTTGTTGTACCGCGTAAACGAATTTCCATCGCGATAAGAAGAAGAAAATCATGAATAATATGCATGTCTTTTCGACAAAGGTTGGCTTTTTATTGCAAATATCCTTGTCACTTTGCGTAGATATTCACATTTCGTGCTTTGTGATGTGGAAGTAGGTGCGATGTTGTTTCGTTTTGATAGGCAATACATAGTTGCATAACCAATTGTAATTATAGATCTCTGCGTGGTCTGCGGTTTGGACACAAATTGTCCGATTGTTTCCAGGACCTCGCTAGCCCCATCGGTATCGCCTGGGACTTGTAATCAGAAGTGCCGGAGATAGAGTCTCATTTGTCTCAGCGTAATATGTTGAATTGTTTCCTCCAGCAATACAGAAGATTACAAATAAAATTAAATTAAAAGATGAATAACAATCAAAACATAAAATAAAGATAATTTGAATTATCAAAGGTTAATCGCAATCGCGCCTCAAGCATATCACTGCCATGTAATCCTCTTTTTACTAGAGTACCCATTTGCATGAGCCCTGTACGAATAAAATGTTAATGAATTTGTTAGCAAACTATGTTTTAAGGTTGAAAACACTTTAAGGAACAACAAAACATAATTCGCAAACAATTCTTTGTACATTGATTTGTACATGTGTCGTGCAAATGGGTAATCACCCATGAAATGGTGTAATTCTAACTAATATGCCGCTGGTCAAGACCCCTGCACGGTCAATTTTCAATACAAAATGTTATTGTTTTCAATTTATTGATTGAAAATACTTTTAGGAACCTTAAAACATAGTTTGTCAAAATTTCATTATTAATTGATTCGTACAGGGGTCATGGAAATAGGTACTCACCCATATAATGGTGTAATTCTAACTAATATACCGCTGGTCAAGGCCGCTGTGCCGGTTTATTTTCAATACAAAATTTTATTCTTTGCAATATATGAAAACACTATAAGGAAGATCAACACATAGTTTGTCAACAATTCCATAGTTAATTGATCCGTGCAGGCGTTATGCAAATGACGGTTTCTTCATAAAAGGCAGTTTTACTATATATCACTATATACGCTGTGCACCGAACTAGAGAAACACCTCATCCCCCGACTATTTCAAGACCCTTCAACGATTTATTCTGACCTAGTCACGTTTTGGGGGAATAAAGAAGTATTGACCTACCAAATACATCTGAAGAAGCCGATCTGAGTAAACCTATATTGGATTTAGTAAGTCATTATTTTAACCTATAGATAGTTAAAGCAGGCCACCCATTGCGCTTGTATAGTTAATCGAAGCTGTTAATCAAGTCCAACTGGGCAACATTATTATTCTATTTGTAGTTCTCCTTTCAACTATTGTATATTTACCAACGAAATGCATCATAAAAATTAAAGGTCTTATTTAATCGGACGTGTCGCTAGAAAATGGGCCTTTCTTAATCTATTCAATTAGACTCAAATACAATCATTCAAGCGACACCTAACATCATAACAACCAGAAACATTAGTACTCAGATACAGTAAAAACTCGACACTGTGTAAAATTAAACATTTCCTTATTGTACCATGTCAGCATTTTTATGAAAATATGTATAGAAAAACAGTGAGAAAATGAAATGTCTACTTGGATAATAATTAACAATACGCTTTAACCGATTCAGGAAAAGATTATGCAAGATTGTGCGTTGCGTCAAGTTTGTTTGTGAACACACCATGTTCGAAGGGCTCCCACCCGGCGAAAGGTGCGAAAGCATTATTTTCCGGTCGTGTTCATTAAAAGTTTGCATTAGTGTTGAATGCGGAAGAACAACTTCTGATACGGTAATTGAGACTTTTTTTTTTACCAAAGAATGATAGAGAAATACTTAAAATTGTTAACAGAATTATTTTGAAATTAAATAGGGTTCTTCATCGTGTTGATTAACAACATCGTACCACACCCAACGTCTATAACTTGTCTCTTTTTAAGTTAGCGTCCTGGCAGACAGACAAACACGGGCGCTACATTACCCTCCACGAGTAGTAAATACTTGGTGTCGCGAAATACATTCTCATATAATCTAGGTTACCACACGTGGCGTTGTTTCTTGTTGATTGCTAAATTTTTCTTTAAGAAGTTTTCTTAATTTCCTTTAGCTGTATGATGTCTTTATTGGCTCTTTGCTTGACATCATTTCCTGTGAAAGACAAGGTTCATTACCGATAGGAGTGAGTAAGAGCTTGAACCCTTATAATAATAACACATTTTGTTGACTTAACCTAAATGGGTATATCAAACTAACACATTGGACAGTTGGTAATGTCACTCGGTAGGGATCCTCAATTACACAATGGAATTAAAAGCATGGGCGTCGCGAGGGGGGTAGACAATCCCCCCCTGGATTATTGAAAAGTTTTTTTTTCTCCAGGATCCTTTAAAATGCACCATTTTGTAACAAAAGCACCGATTATACCATAATTATACATCATTACCATTAGAAATAAAATTATTTAGTCATCAGTCGTTGAAAAAATGAAACCTTTTCATTTGAATCGTTTCAAAATTTCCCTTGGGCATGACCTGTATTATAGATAGATCCTACCGAAAAATGATTTCCGTACGGTCACTTTTTTACTCTTTATTCCTGTTCACTAAAAATAGAAATTCCAAAGAAAAACATAAAGCACGCCTTTTCCAGTACTAAAGAATACATACTATTTGAAGGTATCGAAGTCTCTATCTTCTCTACGTTATAGATTGAACATATATTTATTTCTGTTTCTGACCCTGGAACTTTGGTTGTTAGTATACCAGGACATCATGAAGATGTTGGTTTAAATTGATAAATTATCCGATTGTGTGTGTGTGTGTCCTTTTGTGTGTGTGTGTTTGTGTGTGTGTATGCGTACGTGCATGCGTGCGTGCGCGGGGGGGGGGTCTGTTTTAATAAAAATTCTAACGCACAAATTTGTCATAGGATATCAATTCTAGAGGATGGCTACAAACATGTTTTTAAAGACCCCGTCAATTTGTATTTTGTTTCCTTATTTTGTTAGGACGCGGGGGAGTTTTTCGGATTTCAAAGTATAAGGGGCGCGCGTCTATACATAGGAATTGTCTTTTTCTTAATGACATATATTGATGTAAACCTAAAGGCAAACATTTGACCTTAGCCGTGTAAACCTTGGCAACTCCGGGTAAAGGCGTTTGTCTAGCTTAACAAGTATGGTAAGTAAGAATGACATTGTTCCTGCGCGATTGTTTATTGAATAAATATTAATCCTATTTTCATCAAATGAATTGGACAATCCTTTTAAAGCTGAGTAGACCAACCCATAATAGACAAAAAAATGCTTATGAAGAATTCATTCATTGATATTAAAGCGAATATGTCCGTTACTTAGATAAGTTTGTAGTATTCATTAGTCAATATCAATACCTAGCAAAACTGCCATTCTATAGGGTTAATATAAACATGTATATTTTGAAACCAGATTAAAACGTATTTTTATTTTGGAAAGACCTCCCCGGACAAGTGAAATTTCGTGTTCTTGTTTTCTTATTCTTTAATTTTTCTTATAATATATGCTCATATACTTTCATTTCTTCTAATAAGGTTAAAAAATAAAATATGATATTTAACATTAAATCTTAAAGAAATTATGTATTATAAAGCTCAGTGACCTTAATTTAGTTTTATATAGCTTTAAAAAACTTTGAGTTTCTTAATATTATATGTTCATAGACTTTAATTATTTCTTCTAAAAGCGCAAACAATTCAATATGTTTGATGTTGCTCATATACTATAATTTTGTCTTATATACTATGTATGTTCATTTAATATTAATACAGCTCAACGACATAAAACATACACCTTGTGCATATCTTATACAGCCGCATATACGTGATCGTCTCTGTCGCGAGAACTGTCAGCTGAATGGACGTTGTTGATTTAATAATTACATTGTTTATAGCCATCTGCCCCATCGACGAAATAAGAAAAAAAACAATTAGGAAAGCAATGAAGGAAAAAAAAGGAATAAGTGATCCAACTTGTGAGTAAATTGTCATATCATTATCATGGACAACAGACTCCTGAATCTGTGGAATCTTTATATCTATCTATAATGCATCTTTAAAGAAACATTGAATTTCCTACCGGCTTAACTTCGATTGCAACAACAAATGATGAGCCAGCAGAATTTGAACATTGATATTTCTCTCCAGACTTTTGATTCATTAAAATGAGTGATGAAGTATACTTTAACAATTATAGCGTTTAAAAAAAGACCAATATTATATTACATATGTAACAAAATAATACACCAAAAATATTGTTCGCGTTGCAAATGAATACCACATGAGAGTTGAAACGTGTAAATAATGTTCATTTATTCCTGATATCGTATTTATCACCATACGAAAGAACACAATTTCGGTGCACAACGTGTTTATGTTGGTCAATTACTTCTTAATTAATAAAAAAAAATGACTAATGTAAAAATTAAAACAGAATAAGAAAAAAATAGAAAGTATTCATCAGAACATGAGACATATCACAAACAACTTGAAGGAGTAGGCGTATGGGAGGTTACTTTAACCTGAGCTTTTGTATTATTTTCTTCCAAGAGAATATTTTTGTTTTGGTGCTGGATACTCCAGCATGAAAGGATGGAACCAAGATGTGGATAGTTTATTGCAGTGCAACTCGTGTCTATAACTACATTATATGAACGGTAGAGTGGACACTTTACGTCTGTCTGTGTTGTATGAAAGAGACAATTGTCAACAAAAGTCTCAGCTGTTGAGGATTAACAACATTCTCACACATTTACTCGGTCAGATTACATAAAAAGGTTACCCCCCTGGCTGGGCCTTAATCAAGGTTCGGAGTCAAGAACTGAAAGTTCGCAGAACTGTCACGTTTGATCTCGAACGCAAGGTTCCATATTACAACGATGGCCGATAGATTTAGATGAACAATATATTTAAGTGACCTTAAACAAATTCAGTTAAAAAGAATTCTTGAAAATAAAAGACTTTAACAAGGAATAAAATATCTTTAGAAACACACAAACAAGCCAACACTAACAATCTTAGACAGAAAAAAATTAACCAACAGTTCTTAGTTACAGTTTTATCTTCTTTGTCTACCTCACGACTCCTATTCTTTAATACAATAGACTATAGAAATGAGGAACTATTATTGCAAATGATCGAAGTTCTGGGAAGAGTAGGAAACTTAGGACGCTGATCCAAGAATTTTTTTGTGTACAATACATACCTATTTACTAAGTTGCTTCAAGCGTTTAACAAAATCATTCATACAAAATCGTGTGCTTCATTAGACAAGAAAGCACGGTAAATGTCTGTCTGATCAACATTTGTACCACACTAAACAAAATTAGATTATAAATCCACTACGGAAAGTAATTTCAAGTGTTCACTTCTACTTAACGTAATATTCAACGAACAATTACATTGTGTAGTAGTATAATTTCTTCGTGTCTGTCTGTGTGTCTGTGTGTCTGTTTACGCGATAAATTGACAGAGTTATGGCGTTTTTGAGTTTTTTTTGCAATATGTTATTTGTAAATTTTTCAAAAAACACGCTGTAGTCTTCAGAGTTAAGAATCTGAAACCTTGCAAAGAGGCTCTTCTAGTGACTATCTTAAATCGACTTTCCCAAGTATCTTGCTATATTTCTTCGATTATTCTTTGCTAACACGCTGTGGTCCCATCGTAAAAAAAAACAAATCTGAAATCTGGCACAGAGGTTCAATTCGTGGCTACCTAAAAGCTGCAATCTACTTTTCTGGAAAAAAACACATTTGACAAAGTTATGTCCCTTTAATTATTTTCAGGTACGTTCTTTTACGCAGTGTACGTGTCGTTGGAAGTAAGAACCTGAAATATTGCACATGGGCATTTTTATGGGCATACTCAATTATTTTTCTCAACTTTTTAAAATATGTTTACAGAGTTATGACCCTTGATTTGTTTGATATATTTCCTGTGTTACCTTTGTCCATAAGACCTAAGCAGCGGTGGGGGGGGGGACAGAGACGGATGATTTGGCCACATAATTTTTGTGCTTGCTAGCTCACCCTACCTTACCCTTCTCCCCCCTACAAAACACCTCGTTTTTCCTTAAATTGGAAAATATTTAAAATATCAGATCTTGCATTCAGAGTCTTGGTGCACTAAAAGGTTATTGGTGACGATTTCTGATATTTTTGGTGTGATACAAGGTTATTTGTGGGGGTGGGGTCTGTTTTCTTGTTAACGGCTGATGGTGCACGGATGTTAAGGTTCTCTTAAAATCATGCACTGCTGAATTGGAAACCTTAGTCATCAAATGTCACCTATTCTACCTTCCACGCGAATTCACATCAATAATCTTGACAGCCGTCTACATTCCTCCCGAAGTTAATGTTAAGTTAGCCATAGATCAGCTTCATGACGTCATCACGGAACATGATAATGCAAACTCAGGGGTCATTTCAATAGTGGCAGGTGACTTTAATCATACGAATTTGCGAAAAGGTCTCCAAAATATCACCAGCATGTAACCTGCAAAACGCCCAAGGACAAAATCTTAGACCATTGTTACACCACCTTCAAAGGGGTATACCAGTCTTTAGAACGCACTCCTCTGGACTCTTCTGATCATAACATGGTTCACCTAGTTCCGACCTATCAACAACTATTAAAAATAAATAAACCAACAACTAGACAAGTTCCACAATGGAATGAGGAGGCAACCGCAAAACTACAAGGATGCTACGCTTGTACAGATTGGGACTTCTTTGTGAACACTTCATCTGGCACTGCTATGTACTCATGTAACTTTAGACTATATCATTTTTGGTGAAAATATGTGCATTCAAAAAAAATGTTACTTGTTATCCTAATGAAAAACCCTGGTTTAATATCTCAGTCAGAAAACAGCTTGATGCTAAGCAAGCAGCCTTTAAATCAGGCGATCAAAATGCAATCAAAAAATCAAAGTATCACCTTCGTCGAGCAATCCAATGTGCTAAAATCGATTATAAGGACAAACTTGAAAATGATATGTCTAACAATGACCCCCTTGAGTTATGGAAAGGGTTAGGTAAAATAACAGGATATAAACCTAAGTCAAAGCCTGGCTCAATACTCTTCGACTTTAATACAACAGACAACAGTCAATGAGGATCATAAAGGGAGGTAACTATTATTCCTAATGATCGGAGTTCTGACATATGAAAAGCAGAAAACTCAGAACGCTGATCCAAGCATTTTGTGCGCTACAATACACACAAATTCACTTACTTGCTCCAAGCATTTAACAAAATTGTTGATACAAAATCGCATGCTTCATTAGACAAGTAAGCACGGTAAATTTCTGATCACCATATTGTACCACGCTAATCGAAAATAGATTATAAATCCACCCTAGGTTTTTTTCCTCAGACATGTAAGGCTCAAAAGATTCTAGTGCAGATGAAACATGGCATATCCATCCTCTACTTTGGCATATTTGAAAGCAATGCATTGGGT
>JAUUEB010477802.1:0-11266 GCA_032362205.1 Clione limacina | reverse complement strand
ACAGCACTGCATCTATAATAACATATCTTATATTGTTAGTAATTTTTGAACTCTGTTTTTGTTATGGTTTCTTTTCTGTTCTTTTCGATAATGAGTATTAGACTTTTATGTCAAAGGTAATTGAGTTCACTTTATAATCTTGGTGAGTTTGTACTTAATGATACAGGTTATTTTTATGTGTGTTGGAAACATATGGTGAGGAAATGCGCCTACTTAAACATACCGGTACAGCTAATTAATACTTAGAGCAAGATGGTATTTTCTTTCCTTTCTGTTGTTTTTATACCGTTTTCTCTTTTATGTTTACCTTTGTTTCTTTATTTCTTTGTACTTTAAATCTATTTGACTATATTTGTTTTTTCTCTCTAGCTCTCCTTATTTTACTTTGTTTAGTTTGCCCCCTTCTTCTCGATGTCTTAGACATAGAAGACAAAAACTCATAATATACGATTCCAAAACACAGATCAGATACGTGGATAACATGACTCGCATATACACATTGACCTTGAATATCCAACGCACCTATCGACTGACGCATAGAGAAATTGTTTTTCCATGTGACAATAACCTCCCGGAATTCCTGTTCATGCTCTAACTCTAAAACTACTAATTGACGTCCCATAGGACTAATAGTTGAGAGGGCATGACTGGGGAAATATGAATGATTTATTAATTTTTTTTAAGCCTGCTTGTGAAATATGGCAGTAGTGAACTTGTATGACACTTTGACAGAACATGATCTTTATTTACCCACGCCTATTCGATTATACCGTGCAAAGAAAACAAGAAATAACAAAATAAGAACAAGCTGACGAGTACTTGACACAAACATCTTATAATTGAAAAAAAAACTTTAAAAATAAAAATTCGTCGAAGAATTGTATTATTTGATGTTATTGTAGTTCATTAGTTTTAAATGAACAAAGAATGTGTCAATATGCTTTGAATTTGTTCTCAAGACACTGTGACAGTACATAATTTGTATTTATCACATCTAAGCTTAGATCTTTTCTGTTGTGTACCTTATATGAAAGACATGTTTTACTTTTATTGTGAACTTGCTTAGTACTGAGCTGTTGACATGTAAAATAGTTTAACAAACACCAACAATAAGATAAGGCTGCCGCATGTCGGCTTCTTCGTTATTACAAAAAACATCACGAAAATCGTTCGTAGATCATTGGTAAATGCATTGATTAAACTCAGAATATATTTTTGTTTTTAGGATAGTTTATGATGAATTATTGGTAAAAAGATATGGCGGGGTAATAAACAGTTTATAATAATTTCTCGATTTATCTATTCGTTTATAAGATCAATATATAGGAATATTGTTTTGAAGTTGTGTAAATAACCAAACAAAGAAATACATTGTCAAATAAATAATCCAATCAATCAATCAGTGATTTATAAAAGAGTTAAACAGCTCTTAGAATATATGTTGAGGCTTTATCAATATTCTAAAATCTCACTTTAAATAGTTAGTTATGCATCATTTAGGCTTGTTTTCACTTGCCGATATACATCGATTAGACACATTTTGTCAGTAATCTATCATTTATATTCTCCGTAAGCGATTATTATGATATTATTGTAATAACAAATGTATTTTTGAATAACGAAGATGTATGTTCTTAGTTTCAATGGTTGAGAAATCACAGTAAAGTTCAGATGATGAAAAAAGACATATCTCGCATGATAACATGAATGCACGGTGGCCTTGGGGTAACACACATAACACACTAACCTTGAAATGAGAGAACCTAGGTTCGAATCTAACAAGTGACACATGTTTCCACTGACTCTCCACTCGGTCGAAAAGTCAATATGGGATCCGCTTATGACTCTTCATTCATAGGGTACCGCGATCGAATAACACAGCACTGTAATGGGTGTAATTGGACGTAAACCTGTTAAGGACCAGTTTTTGTAGCTTCTTGCAATATTGCTAAAATCCCTAAAATGCTTCTCACTACGATTGCGGGACACGTTTCAGTTCTTACATTTTGCCTCCAATGTCATTATATTCTATGATCTCATCTAATCTATGGAAACCTTTACACTTTGTTCCAAATCACTTATGTCAGTGACGCTATTATACAGCTTCCGATTTGTCTTCCCTTGCATTGTCACGCTGATGACGAGGCTAATGGATGACATACAAGTCCATCAGGGGGCGTAATTAAGACAAATAGTTTGTTGTCAGCCATGTTTCCCATTCTTGTCGACGTTCACGTTATATTTTTTTTCATTTACAATAAATTGATTTTGCTATATGCTGTTAGTTGTGCTTGGCTTTCTTTTTTACTGGATATTTTCAGAATCAAAAACAGAAAATTTTAAACTTTTTAGTTATCTATCTAATTTTTCCATGTCGCTTTCGGTTTTTTTCAAGGCTGTCAAAACATTGTCAATGAATCAATCGGTTTTAAGCATCGTTTAAGTTAAATGTGACCTAGAAAACTGACAGTTTCTCAGTAAGCTGACTTCCGGTTTGTCAATCTTGCTGATGTCTCCACGCTTGTCGAAGTGCCACTTCTGTTGTCGCTAAATTTGCTTCTAATGGAATAACTAGGTCGTTTTTCTGAGGGCAAATAATAGTATATTCATTTCTGTCATTTATGTGTACACTCAGATCAAGTACGATAACGCTTTTTATACACAATGTTTATTCACATTCCAAAATATGTCATGCCTTTCTGTTAACATTTGAACATGTTATGTATGTACGCTTAATGTCATATTGATGCTTTAAAATATGACAAGGCACCGATGAAAGCATTTAATTGCCATATCAAATTATTTGTGTATGCTTCATATTTATTTCGTGGATAATCACGAATTATATTTGGAAGTAGATCATCTACTCAAACTGTCAATTATCAGTTTTGTTTTAAATGCTAACAACCATAGATTATTTGATAAATATATTTTAAGTATATTTATAATGTTTGAAACGTGCGTCAGCTTGTCATTTCAGTTTTTAATCTATACACGATCTAACAATTATTATTTAATTTAAAAAGTTGAGATTTATCTAGACATATTTAATATTACACAAAGAAACAAATTGTCTTCTGATCACATCTTCTTTCAACAGCCTCCCAGAATAATAACAGATAATAATCATAATCGACCCACTGACTGTTTTCAAGCATCGAGAGGAAGGTCGATTTTGAAACACCCGAAGGGATTTCCGTGTGTGCGCGCGCATACAACCATGTGATAAGGTTATCGTATTGGCGATATTCAGAAGGAATGCCAAAATAACACATCTTTTGACCACAAATTTTAAAGACGATTGTTTTCATTTTTCTATTAATATATTCCATATTCAGCGCTTTTCTACTTCTGGTATGGTTTGTAATCTTACATACACCAAAGATACCCTCTTTCTAGTTCTTATACTTTTCCCCATTTATTTCCACCTGATCCACTTAGCATTTTCTCACAGTGATATCTTGTTATTACATTCTTACGCCTTTCACTTGAAAGTAGAGCCAAGAAATATGGAAACTCGCGTTGACTAAAAAACAGTTATTATGTCTTATTAAAGTAAGGATTAAGTTCGTTCCTGATTTCTGAGTGATGGAGATAGTGATAAGATAGGTAACTATGGGATGTATTACTATCACGCAAAGTTCAAAGGTCATCTATAAACGCCAAAATCTAAGAGTATTGTGACAGAAACAGGTGTTATCCCTTCTTCACATATGATGTTTGAGTCAACTGATAATATGCTTTTGGTGTTATGGAGATAATTTCATTTACAGTTAAGAGTTAAGTTAAGTGTTGACTTTTTCTGCTTGCTGATGACAGATATACAATTTTGTCACTTTTTTAGAAAAATTAAAGTTCCTTCTTTTTTATGTTGTTTCTGTGCTTACAGCATCGTTTTCTCCGATATTATGTGACGTCATTACTATTGTTATATCCCCAATGAGGCAAGGTTTGTTCAGCATAAATACAGAGACGAAGTGATAATTAACCCAAGATCATACCAATTTATTCACGGTAAACCTGTTTTCTGCTGGAATGACTTGACTATAGAGATGTCCGAGAAGTGGACTTTGTACTCGGGGATACATACCATGACCCTGCTATGTTTCTTGACCTTGGAACTTTCAGTCTTTTGTCACATGTATATTTACTTTACCGGTTGTACATATTGTTGAATGTGTTGTGTCATTAAGGCCGATGTGACAGAATAATTGCTTATCGTGAAGAATTGTCTTTTGTCAACATATCTTATCTTTATATTTTGTACCCAAAGCATTCATCTATTTTACACTCATCGTATCAACACCCTCATCTCTACAACCAACCATACAATATCTTTTTGTCAAAACTTCTGAACAGGAAAACAAGAACTGTTTGACAAAACCAGTGTCCGCTTTTATCGGTTGATAATAAGATACACATGCAAACAGATAGACAAACGAATGACACACGAAACAAACTCAGCCTTGAGCTCAATACAGAAATAGAAAAAATTAAACAATCATATTCAAATGCAAACTATGATATAAATATGATATATTCCCCTGAGATCATCCAGTTTTCCCACGTGTTTTTCATTTCAATAGTATTTTCTATTACATACGTCACACCTGGGTTAGAAGTTACGCAAAATTCCTTGAACATGACAGTATAATGTATAGTGTAAAGAGCTCAGTTTTCTAACATCTAGGTTATAATGTGAACATGTAAAATCTGTTTTGTTAAGAAATGTGATATTTTTATGATATCTAGGAATTGTTTGAGAATATTAACAGATGTTCTTTCTTCCAAACAAAAGTTGGATGAAATAAAGTAGAGTTCTGACTTATTCATTCTCATTAAAGCACAGAATTGATGAGAGATCAGATTTCCCATTTTCACGTATTTGTGAATGTAATGTTATATTTAGACACAAACGAAATGTTTGTAAAAAGCTCTGCATGGTGAGTGGTATTCACGAGTATATCGTGCCAGACCCTGGATGTCGACTTGTATTTCTTATATTTATCATATTGATGAAGAAAATATGCAAAAGAAAAGCCTCATAAGGCCTCGATAGTCAAACATAACAGAAATGACGAGGATGATTGTTAATAAAAAATACCACATTCCAATTCCTATAGATAATTAGATGGATGTTCTAAGTGTTGAAGTTATAGATAACTGAATTTATATTTAGAATGAATTGATTAATGAAATAAAAGTGAATGAAAAGATAATTATATGCTTTCAGAATTAATTAATACAACATAATAAGCCACAAAACTGGTCTTTATTAACAAGCAACACGTACACAAAAGCCTTCTCAGTAGGTATCTAATGAAGCGGAACATATCTCTCGTGTCAAAAATATTTGATGTCGATTTAATCAATCAATCGATACACCAGGCTGCAGTTTATAGATATCACATGAATACTGTTCTATTACTCACTACGTTCTTATGTAAACTTCATGTCATTATTGTGGCATGTGTAGTCGGTACATTATGACGGTGTTGTGTGTCAAAGAGCATCACAGAGGGGGGGGGGGGTAGAGAAAGAGAAAGACATATGGAGAAAAAGAGAAAAACAACAGACGAGAGAGAAATAATGAGGACAAATAAAAGAGGACTGAGTATACACGATCACGCACAGAGTTACAGAGCTTTGATTATTCACCTGTTGACACATTCATCTGTTCATTCATTTATTAATTCTTTATATAATCATTCATTTACAAATCATTTAAATTCTTCTCCTTTTTTGGGGGGCCACTTTCCATGCTTTTGCGATGAATAATCCAACGCCTCTGATAAAATTTGGAAACCTGTGTGATCATGTCCCAAGTCTTTACTCCTTCTAACCACTATCGACTAGCTTCATTGTAAACATAAATATTGCTATAAAAGTCAGAACAGATTCAACAGCTGTAGCAGCTGTTGACACTGTTGTCAACATGGAGTGTGAAGATTGTAACCATGGAAGGTGCTTGTCTTAGCGGGGACAGTACTCACACGAACCGCGAGAACGCTCACTCCTGCCGAGCGAGACAAGTGAGGCGACAAGAGGAGAAAACAGATTTGTGACACGGTGAGCGACGTGCAGAAGAGATAAGTTCCTTGAGCGCAAAACAAACCCCAACGCCTCCCTTCTACAGGTCAAGCTAGAGTCCTGCTTGGCGAAAAAACACCGAAGATTGATCGAGGGCTGGCGGCATTCTCATGCAAGTCGACTCACTCCCATATCGCTCTTCAGCACGCAGCTCTGACTGCCTTGATACCAGACAGTGCGCGTCTTCACTTATCCTAGTTCGTGTAAAAGTTCGCACAATTCCAATGAGAACCTAGCGCAGGTGTGAACTTTCCCAAACCGTTAGCAGAGAGTGTCTCTGCCGTTAGTTACTTTTGTGTTTTAGATGTGTTCTTTGGATTAAAGATTTCTTGCTTCACATTAAACGACTAACCTTTATATATTAAACTTTATCAATTGTTTACCATTGGATTACTTACACTGTTTCCATTAACGAGGATTATAGCTGTTAAATGTTGACTACGCACTAGACATTGTCAACGATTTTTTTCATTGTCTATAAGGTAAGGGCTCTAATTTCTTTACGATAGTCGTAATGTGTAATTCTAGCAATTTGGTTTACGTGCCCTTATGACGAGAAAAGTTCATTAATTTTCTGTTTCTATTTTTAAAGTTCAAGCGTAAATATAATCGTTAGCCCATCCTTGGTTAACGTAACACTGTAACTTCGTAATTTGATACTATATGGTCGTTCGTTTTGAAATCAATTTACAGACAACTGGCTGTTAATCAATAAGGAATAAAGTTTAAGAAATTAACTTGAATGCGTTGTACCCATTGGAAAACCGCTTGAAAGAAGGGTATAATATTATACACCGTTAATCGAAGAAACATGAGGTTGAATCGCAATGTTAGAACTGTTGTTGCAAACGTCCAGTTTATGATTCAAAATTAAAATAATATATGTATTCATGTGTATATGTATTTACTCTTATGGCTGTAGTTTGTATGTGTTACAAAAATGATATATATTTCCTAACTAACAAATTGTCAAGTGTTAGTCCGATGATTAGTTCGTTATACTAGCTAAAGATTGTATAGATATGTCGTTATAATGTCTAGGTAGGTTCTTCTCCTCGAGTTTTCCCTTTTAGTATTGAACATACCGATATGTTAGAATTATACATTTCGATGATGATAGAAAACAGGATTGCAAAAAAGATGTCAATCTGGAAATAAAGACCGTTAAGTTAGACCGGAAGTGTGACCCGATGAGTGTGTAGTATTGGTGTGAAGATATCTGTCGAGTTCATGGCCATTTCAAAATATCATTGAAATCTCTCTGAACAAGATATTAACAAGACTGTCAGCTCTAGTCATCCTATTAGAATACCCCAGTCGGTGGTCCTGACCTCGTTTGTTGCTTATTGTCGATGGGTTGATAGTGAATTGACGTTAGGACACTAAATGAACAAGTGATTCTTTACTAAAACCAAAAGAGATGTAACACTTGTGAACAGGCTCTACAATAAATTTTGAACAATTCATGATTTTTTCAACAACAAAAAAGAAATGAACCAAAACAACTTCTCAAAATGTAAATATTGTTAACATGTTTTACTCCTGTGGTTTACACATTAAAGATATACGTTGACACAGAAACTACACATCTTAACCCTTAAACTTTCAACTCAAACTTTTCGTGAAACATGTACAACTTAAAAGAATTAGCGTTGTTCTAAAAACAAAAAGACGTTCTTAAAACAGATACACAGTCAGCTAAATTAAGACAGCTTATTGATCATTCACAGTAAGGTATCCATCAAAAACACGTGACCATCATTTGCATCGATCACTGGTGACAGGTACTGTTCATTAAATAAATGATATTGACAAATTTAAAACAAAGGGTTGTCATTGTATGCATAAGTTCATGTGCAATCTCGTATCTGCATAAAGTTCATCAGCATTTGTATGCATGTTATTTGTGACTTTTTAAAGATTCATTGCCAGTTATCATGAGTTTGTTGTCCTTTTTCTCGAAAATATAGCATCAAAAAATGAAAATTAATTTATACATATTCGTCAATGTATGTTTACGAACTTAAGTAATTTGTTAGCCACGACACAAACAAAAAAGCAGACCCAGCAAGATCAATTTGTATCCACTCAGACACGTTAACGTCGATAATGAATATCTATAATTTACCTTGAAAACTGTTATTCTGGGGTTATTTTTGTCAGTAACAGAAATCTAACATACCTGGAGTCTTTTCGAGCAAATGAAGTCACAAGAGAGTTATGAAACTAATTACAGACTTTCGTTACCTGAGCGTTCTTCGTGCTTCATCAGGATTCTTGTCATGAATAGGATTAATTATTGATGCTAGTAATTACATGCTTGTTACTTTAGTTGTCATATTTTCTGTCTTTGAACGTATTTATTATAACGTAAATAAAAGAATCGTGTTATGTTAAGACTTTAGAATGCAGAGAGATTTATTTCTTTTGCAAGATGTATTTGTTTTTACTGCAAGACACATTGCTTTGTTTAACATATGTCGAATTTCATTATGTTCTTTTCAATAATCTTTTCCCTACTTTTTATGTTTTCCATTACGTTGTTTCTTTCTATTTTTTAATTATTAAAATCCATCGATTGATAGTGACGTTTGATTGTTGACATCGGTTGATCACTCGCGATTGAGTGACTGCTGGCAGACAGCTACTATCCACACAATCTTTCTTGATTTAATTCGCCTTCTTTTAATTCTTTCTGTCCTTTATTTGTCTTGTTCTGTTTTAAATGATTTTGTCTGTTATTTTTATTTTTGTTTCCCTTTTGATATATTTCCTTTTTAAAACTGCGTTCTAAAAACGTTTTTATTAATATATATATTCAAACATCTTGCTGGTATTCACACATAGTAAAAACCAATATAAGTGTTTCTCTGAAATAAAATAGTCATACACTTTATACCAGGCATCTAAGCATGCATTGGCATTCATTATATGTATAAAGAACTAATACTATTATTCCTACGCAGATAAAAACCCAGACAACTTCAACGCAATAAAACCGTGTGTATCAAGGCTTCCCACGCACTTAGACAGGTTTAAGAATGTCATCCTTTTCAAAATTTTGAAAAGTAAATATAAATATCTGAAAAGATCCCGACCAAACCGGATATAACCCGGTCTATCGATGATATCATTTAAAGAACGATTTGATAAAATACGACGTAGTTTGTCTGTTTCTGTGTACATACATATGGCTTTGTGCGCATGTCGGTGTGTTTGTATTGGTCTATGTCTGTAAATCATTGGATCAACAACTGCTATAAGGCTAGAGCTGATCAGACTATTTTTGAAGTTCGTCTTCCCTAAGTGTTTATATATCTTGTTTTTTAATTGAACAAACATTCGTTTTATCTACTTATCTTTTAATGCATCTTTATATATTGCAACCAATTCAATAAAGTTTCCTTTTGACCTTTTTTCCTGTCTAGTTGAGTTCTTCAATAAACAGGACTTACTTTTTTTCTCCAACAAAATCCAAAGAAAAGTTTCTTAATTTCTATTTTCTTTCATATCGATTGTTGTAAATTTTATGACAACTCAGAATAAGTGTACCTACTCATGTCTTGAGTGAACTGATTATGAGAAAGAAGAAGAACTAGAATTTTGGGTCGCTAAACGATCCCTCAATTCGTCGATTTGGTAAAAAATTCTAAAAAAAACTGTTTTAGTTTAAAAGTTGTGAAAACCTTGTACTACCTCTAAGAATCAGCTCAGCAGAAGAAGAAAAAGAAGAAGAAAGTTTCGAAAGACCAATCTTCCCCTAAGGTTTTAAATGCACTATTGATGTTAACCCCCACCCACACCCACAAACACACACTCCTGCAAAGTCTTCGCGAAAATACTCTCATCTTGAAGGAGAACCCCTTTCAAAACCCTTTCTAAATCGTTTCTTCCAATATCCATATCACCTGTACTCTCATACCTTACAACATACCTCCACACTTTGATATCAGTGACATATGTCTACAATTACCACACGTAGTTTCCATCTTATAACAAGCCTGGTTAACAGATAATCATAATGTCAAATGAAACATGGTTTTAACGACCGACATTTTCTGGGACTTCTTATTAGTAGAATTATATCAACATTCTCTTAAAGTACATGAACAATGAGTACATCATACAAAACATATTATTGTAATGAAAATAGCCATCCATATTTTACTATTGATTAAACAAATGTTCGTTGGGAATAAGTTTCACGCGTTCTCTTTAAATTAAGAACAAAATTCCCCCTCCTTCGCTTTTGAAATAGTTTATCTTGATGCTAAGTTTTATAATTCATCAATAAACATATATTTTTTAATTCGGTTATCATCCGGCAGCTTCAGTCGGTGGTAAGTTTCGGGATTTTAAATCGGACAGGTTTAATAGCCGGATGGAAATATGTAAGGAATATGAACGAAAAATGTACTGTGTACTTCAGTGACAAAATGATCAAAGTTATAATATTTTTCTTTTAAAGTGTTCGTAATTGTTTAATTACCTTTACCTTGCAACTATAACAGTGAATAATATTATTTTATTTCTCGTTTTCCCTTCTTTCTGCCTTATTTTTGGATATGTCTGTCAATCATTTTATTCTACTTTCTTTCTCCCTCACTTTCTTTTGTTCTGTTTGTCTGTCAATCTCTTGATCCCTCTCCAAATATGATCTTGTCTGTTATACACCGTTAACTCTCGTCTTTTATCACAGTCTATGGTGTGAAAATAGCATTAAAAAGAAACAAATTTCCCGTGTCTGCATTGTCAATTGTCTCCCCTAGGCATTGAATCACCCATTATCGATTTACGAAATTGTGGTAAACGAAGGGATCTTGAGATGTTTGTGTGATTGAATTAGAGTGGAGAAAGAAGGAGAAAAGAAGGAGAAAACGAAGGAGAAAACGAAGGAGAAAACGAAGGAGAAAACGAAGGATAGAGAAAGAAAGTGAGGGTGAGAGAGGGGAAATAGACACAACGAGAAATAAAGATAGAAAGAGAGGGGGATAAAGAGAGAGAGAGAGAGAGAGAGAGAGAGAGAAAGAGAGAGAGAGGGAGAGATAGAGAGAGATAATGTATTTTGTCTGCACAATTTATAAATTATCTCATTTTTTGTTTGATAAAATACATGGTTGCCCCCCCCCTTGAGATCTGTGGCTACGCACCTGAAACGAATTTACCGGTGTTTTTA
>JAUUEB010477791.1:0-11266 GCA_032362205.1 Clione limacina | reverse complement strand
GAGAGAGAGAGAGAGAGAGAGAGTTGAACTTTATCTTGTTCAAAAGGTAACCCAGATCCTGTAGAAACCACTTTAAGAATTATCAATCAGCAACTTAAAGCTTGACCACTGATAGATATATAGGACTGGGTAAGAGAATAGGATTAGTAGGGTAGTCCTATCAATTAACAGCCAACAAACATTAAACATAGTTTTAGCTTTTAGTTTACTAAAAAAGACAATGCTGGAATAGTTTGAAGTATTCCAGAAGCACTCGCATGGATATTTTCTTATAACGATTGCGTTTTACGATTACGATACAACGAAATCAAACAATATAGATATTTTTTTCCATGAAAAAACGATATCAATGCTTAGCAAACTCCAGTAAAAAATATATTTGACAGTAGTTTAAAAATGTAAATGTACCTATTCTGTGAACTATATAGATCATGTTTAATATTAGTTTTACAAGCACATGACGGTTTATAGTAACCCAATTAACCCAATGTTGTGGGAAACATATTCATACCGTCTACCGAGAAAGAATTCGTGAAACTGAATAGCTTCACTCATAATGCATAATGCTATTTATACATTAAGTATACATATAAACACGCGATAGAATCTTTGATTTTATGATTAACAAAGAAAAAATCCTACTGTTGTTCTGAGATATGTTGTCAAATGGTACTAACCTTTTTTTCTGTGATACACTAGCTCACTTAACCTCTTTGCCTGATCTTAAAAACTGTTTGATATCTTGGAGATTGTACAGTTTGATTGATTTATGAAATAAGAAGTGATGATGATTAGAAATTAATTCATTCTGTGTGAAGCCAGACGGAAATGTCATGTTCATTAGTAAATTATAAATGATCTAAGATCTGGACTAGAGTGTAATGGACTTGCATCTTCCTATGCCCAGAAGAGTGGCCGTCTTAGAGAAGTTGATTAATGTCCTCAGGCAATTTCCAGGTCAATCTCTTTGGAAAAATTAAGTTTGAAGATCTGCATAAAGAATTAATTGGCTGATATCAATACGCCTTTGGCGATTTTTTAAAAAAGCGTATGTCAGATCTTCATTTCATGCCCTTATTGGACAAACTGGAGAGAATGACATTGAAGGCTATTAGATGGCAATCTTGCCACGCGGATGTGATTTCCGAATGACCGCAGAGTGAGCGTCACTTAGCTTATAATGATATAGTGCACTCAATTGAGTTTCGTTGTCTGGTAAGAATTTCATAAAATGCAGTCGTTATACATGCATGTAAGAAAAGAATAACTTGAGAGATAACTTGACTTGGAATTATTGTCGCGTATCTATTAATTGTTTAAATGAGTTAAATAATCATTTTGCCCGATTGATTTGGATTCTATTGAATACTGCTTAAAACCGTGTGTATTCCACTTCGAACTGCCTAGCAATAGTTAAAGCAATGTTATGTTTTCGGCAATATCTTTTCGTTAAGATATCAATAAATGTATCCACTTTAAATGTGTATGATATTTACATCTTTGTAGAAAGATTGTTGATTCTTCATTTAGTATATAAGGATAACATATTTAGAGAGAAGAGAATGCCAGAGTTGAATTTTCATAGGATTCATTCAATTCATAAATAGCTGCTGGTTTTCGAAAATTGTTTAAACTTCTTATGTAAAGGTTAAAAAGATTTGATTAAAAATCATTTGGCCATGGGTCTGATAAATGAAGTGTTATGTATGTTAGTTATCTTTTTATCAAGGTGGGCTACTTCAACACTTATCTAAATGCACAAAAAACAGTACTCTTAGTTTGCTGACTACGATAACATTAGTATCAAATAGAATTAGTATTGAATGGAGGAAGGCAGAAGAAGTATTTATCCCAAAAGAAGATGGATCCTCAGAAGTAAAGAAATCAAGAACTTTATTACTTATAAAAGTTGTTCTTTGGACTCAAGGCAGAGCGATGTCTAGAACGTGGCTAGATATAACCAACGCCTATTTCTAAGTTCCACACAAGTCGATAATTTCAGACTTAAAAGAAGCACACATACCATAGGATGTGGTAAATCTGATATAGAGATATTATCAAGATGTACAGACAAGATTTACTACCAGAAACAATGTGACAGATTGGCAAAAGGTAGGGAAAGGGACATTCACAGGCTATACTTTAAGTGTAGTTCTGTTCTCTCTAGCTATGTCTTGGATAGTCATGTCTGTGAAAAAAGAAAATAAGGGACGCACGCTGAAGGTAGGACAGCAGCAGATAAACAGCCGCTTATTCATGGACAACACATCCACAACAACAGAGTTGCATGTTCAGACAATACTCCTTATAGGGAAACTAGCAGGAACACTAAACTGGGCAGGACTAAAGATCAAACCAGAGCACTTGTCATTTGCAAGGGGAAAGTAGCATCTAAAAAAAAGACGAAGCAATAGCAACCATTCAGGAAAACCCAGTAAAGTATATGGGGAAAACTTATAACGAGAGTCTGAAGGAAAAAAACGATGCAGTAAAAAGACAAGTACAGACTTGAAGAAGACAAGCAGCAGGTGTAGACTGCCTGTACGCTACAAAACCCTGGCCATTCAACACTACTTCCTAGGCTAATGTGGCCATTGAGCATCTATAACTTGCCTATAACAAAGATGAATAAAATTGAAGGCGTCATCGCATTAGCTCTAAAGAAATGATTAGGGCTCCCAAGATCACTGTCCGCTGCCCGACTTTATTCAAAGTCATTTACAAAACTTTGTGAACAAGTCAAAATATCAAAAGTAAGGAACCGAATAACCCTGCAAGAATCAGAAAACAAGTGTGTAAAAAGAGCACAGATACATGTAAATGGGGGAAGGAAAGCCAATACACCAAAAGAGGTAGAGGAAGCTCAGGCAAGACTTACAATGCAAGAGATCACATGAATTGCAAACAAAGGCAATGAATGGCTAGGTTTCAGGGAAATTGAATACTACTCCAAGTGTAATAAGAAAGACAAAAGAAGCATGATTGTTCAAGAAATAAGAGGAAAAGAAGGAGAAAGCAGGATAGTGAACATGGCAGGGCTATCAAAGCAGGCAGCCCGAACAAGATGGGAAGCTCCGGAAAATCACCTTACTCATAATCATATTGTGAAGTCATCAGAAGCCAGAATCAAGTTCCTCACAAAATCTGTGTATGACCTGCTACCAACACCAGTCAATAACATTAAGTGGTCGTGCTTTTCGCTGGAGCGCTTTGCAAGTGTAAGTATGGAATTATCAAATAACTCTTAGACGAGAGTCTAATCATTGCGTCTTAAAGGCAATTATAATTTTCACATTTTTTTTTAATGTGATCAATAAAATTATACATCTTGCGGGCAACCAAAGTCTACATTTTATGTGTTATTTTCATTCCTTTTCATAGAAAGCATATTTCTCAATACTTAAACGAGGAAAAATAATTTTACTATGAATGAAAAACAAAAAAGTGAGTGAATATGTTTAAAACGTACCTTTAATAATATTTGAAAACACCAACTAAAAATCCCAGAAATAGTAACGGCTGTAACTGTCCTGCAGTTCTGGCTCGCTACAGGTGTGGCCAAAGCGCACGAATATCCTTATTCATCGTTCCCAAAAAGTGCAACATCTGCCTCCCATCATGACGCTCCAGGAGAAACTGGGTCTCATTAGAATAAATTATCTCAATTATCAGGTCATTTTGCACGAAACTATTCAAGAAGCACGATTTTGAAAACTGTCCACTTTCTTTTGCAAGCCAGTATATATAATTTGTAGGTTGGTAGTAATCAAACTGAGTTATATTTGAATGGGAGGATTTTTTTCACTTGGAATTATCTCAGAGTCCCTAGTCTTGAAAGAAACATGTCCAGTCATGATGAACTGTACCTCCATGATATTTATGTAACCTCCCTGTCAACTTAACCTCAAATGTTTTAAGATAATCATGTAGGTTTTTTCTATACCTTTATGTTATTTCATGTCAAATTAATGTTCCCTTTTGTTAAGATAATCATATTTATTTATCTTAATTTCTTATTGATCATAACATTGTATACATGAATAAACTGAACTGACTTGAACTGATTTTCATTTGATGTAAAGTCGAAGAGTCCTGACATAATTGATCTGGGCTTTCAGAAAAACTAACAACGGTGATTTATAAACAAGAGTAGTGGCCTGCTTTTAACACCCTCTTTGATCTCATGAGAATACTGCACATTTGTTACGCCCTGATCTCGATAAACAATCACAGCAGCTTTAAGAAGTGACGTAAATACAGCAGGCAATCAAGATTGTATCCGCCTTGATATTCCGATGTGAATGGTCAAGAAAGTGTCAAAACATATTTATTGTGATTAGCTAGAGTGTTCTGTTTTAGTGAGGAATGTGAGGTCAGGTCATGTCAACGACGGTTGGCTCTAAAGATTAAACGGTCAGTTCCAATAACTAAGAGTTGGTATTCTAGGAAGTTATTCTTAGTCAATCTATTACCATACGCAGTTAGCATTTTGGAAACCATACATAAAGTTGGAATCTAGATTACTTTTGCCAATCTTGCACATGGAAGGGCAGTGATGGCACTGAATGCATAAGGGGTTATGACTCCCTGTTGTAATCGGCCATATAAAAATATATGAAAATCATCAACAGAAAAGGTTCATTTTTTGCAAAGCATCCACCTGTAAAGACATGCTATTAACTGCAACTATTGAAGTTGTTTTTACCTTCGCAATAACTAAGCTTATTTAACATCGGTTATTATAGTTGATGTTACATATATGGACAACGTAAAAGTAATGTGATAGTTCGCTTGTACCCTGTGACACCTTAGCTTGGTTTATAATCTCATCAACAGGGCAATTGTCTAATGCAGGACTGAGTTTGACTAGTGCAATTTGAAATTGAAAATTCAACGAAACTCAAAGTAATTACAATATAGAGCGTAGTAACGTCGAATGAAAGGTTATTAGAAAAATGGTTCTTTTGTTTATCTACCAACGACGCATTTTATAATAACAGTCTTTGAGTTAACCGTCTTCGCTTTAAGTTTAAAGATGACAGATAAATGTGTCCAACCAAGACTGTACAGTATAAAAATATCTGTGCAAAAATGGAACACGAAAGCTTTCTATTTCATTACTAGCGACTTCGTCACGTCGCGGTTACGTGACTTTCTCTATGAATTAGCTCAACGAAGACGAAATAGATGAAATAGAAATCATCCAAAGAGCAAATCCCCCCCCCCCTGGTCAGGGAAGACAACGTTCATGAAAAAGAACATGAAGCTCGTTGTGTTTTCAATGTTGAAAGATTTTGAGGGGATAAACCTTGACGTTTTCGTAAATGTGAATGATACATGAGAAAAACGTTTTTAGCTTTATGAGAAACATAGATGTAGCTGCATGTTAAGCGCTAAAATTATAATTCAATCTTAAACGATCTTTCATTCATTTTAGATCTGCATGGGCCAAATGAAAGCTAAAAAGACCTGACTGTTTGGAAAAGACTTCGTACCTCTCGACTAAGTCGCCAGTCAAGTGACAATTGTTTTTTAAAGTGAAGTATTTTTCTGATTTGTGTTATTTAAGACAAGGAATTGTGGATAATAAAACGTTCCAAATATGATGTGAGGAGGAGTGGGGTTAAGGAGTTAAGGTATATTTTAACTCATCTGGTAAGTTCATTAAGCTTAAAGTGTCCAAAATATCAGACGGATTATTTCATTTTCCATCTGTCTTTCCTGTATCGCACCTCCACATATGTAACAATAACAAGGCAGCAACTTTTTAGAACCATATTCTATATTAATCCTTAATCTTATCTGTTAGTGCTAGTATTTAACAAGGTATAAACTATGTACGAGATACCAGATGTCCTTTAGAGCACACCATTATATCGTGCACGGAAATAAAACTAATTTAGCATCTTTTATCGATTCAGGAGCGTCTCAGTCTCTCATACTCCGTACACTCTAGACTAATTAGCTTTCACCTCTCGAGTCTTCTCAGATATAAACAAACACATCAACTTTCATATCAGCTTGCATACTTTTTTAAAAGTATGACGCCGGTCTGAAACATTTTGATGCTTTTTGTAATACTGACATGTCTTCTTGTTATGGAAACCTAATAATAATAAAGTCGCTTTAAGGTTTTAAGATCCATGCAATAGCTTTTTCTCTTCATTTATGGCTCTTTGCATTACTGCCTTTGAAAAACTAAACAGATTTCACGTGAAAGGTATTTTCAATTAAGTACAAGGAACTTTTGATAATTACGTTCTAAAGTGGGTTCAGTAGTTCGATTTCATTACACGTACCACTTGAAAATATGAATATGACATTATGCGGTTATGATAAGTGTATTTTTCATACTTTTGGCATTTTTAGACTTTGATACAATTTTCAAATACATATATTTATAGTAATGGATATTGTCCATGAACCAATGATATTTCCATCATATGTACCATTATCTTAAAACTGTAACACATTTGGCGATTTTGCTTCAGTAATTGTTTGGGTCCCTCTTTGTGTGCAAAGGCAAATCCAGTGTGACGGTAATGACAAGCAATGTGTATCACTGGAAATCGTCATATTAAACAGAAATTCACATTATGCGTGGTGATAGTAGGTACATTATAAATCCCTCCATCCGTCATCGGGTGGCTCTTACACCATAAGTATGAAATGATTTAATAACATATATCCTCTCATAAGACTTGTATCTCTCGATGGCCTAGACAGCCTCTCACGACTGTGAGGTAAGTAACTAGAAATCAATCATAAATCAGGCACTTTGCACTTGTGCATTATTTGCATACACTTATTAACTGGGTCGCCTCGCTCATCTTCTGATTTAATCCTTTTTCATTCGTTCTTGGAGGACTGAAAAGAGTTCTTAATTAAAACAAACTTCGTTTTCAAACTATCGTTCCTATACACCGTCTTAACAAAATCAAATATTTGTTTAATCTGTTTCGTCCAAAAATTGTAAGCTTTGCAATTCCCCGTGTGATGAACGAAATTTGTATTTATAAAATAATAGAGAAAACATCTCGCGTGTCTTTTAAAACGAACAGCGTTTATCAACACAATATGATATACCTTAAGTTCACCAAGGTGTCGTGTTGTCAAAGGAGAGGTGACCGCGTGTCCAAAAGGAGATATCTTCATGTACAAAATATAAAACATTAAGTGATGACCTGGTGTGTGGTTATCCTGCTGTCGTTTTACAAGTATTATACAATCAAGAGGTATGTTTATGTGTCCCTCTGTCCTTTTACGAGTATTTTACTATTGTTTTTGTCAATCAAGAGTAGTTCGAGACAATATTAAAGTGTCAAAAATCACAATTAGGATATTTCCTCCAAAAATGTGTCATCTTTAAAGTTACCATGAGTACTTAAATAGATTGTTGTGTTCTATAAGGTAATGTATAAGTCGTTATCAATTATGCTGTAATATTCTTTCTCTCAGGCACCAATAACCTTTATCACCAACTGTTAAATTATTATAAAATGGCTATGATTGTTCCCGTTGGCATATTGATGATAAAAAAAACGTTGATGTAGATTTAGAAAGAGTATTCTCTGATAACACACAATCTGCTTAGTGCATTCTCTTGACTGGGTAATAGCTGAAATCCGGAACTTCGGTATTTTGGAGTACTCTTACACAAACTATTTTTTACAATCAATCATTAATGAAAACAAGCCTCTTATGTCAGATATTTAGACAGTTTTAGCTCTATTTGTTGTCTTTTCTCGTTGAACGCTGGGTTTCTTAATACTGGAAAGTGTTACTTTAAACACATCCGGAATGTCTATAATGTCTTACGTAGCTATCCATTAACATATCAACACAGTGGGATACAAATCACATATCAAAACTAGAAAAATGAGTACTCGTAGAGAGTACAACCACGAAAATCAGAAACAAGTAACAAAGAACATAGCAAACAACTCAAGGGCCATAACTCTGTAAACATGTTTTTCAAAAGTGTGAGCAATATTTCAGAGTCTCACTCCCAACGATGCGTCAACTGCATACATAACTTACATGGAAATCATAAAGGGGACATAACTCTATCAAAAACGTTTTGCTTTCAAATCATAAGAATCCAGCTTTTAGGGACTTACGAATTTAGCCTCTGTGCAAAATTTCAGATTTCTTTCTTTGACGATGGGACAACAGCTTGTTCGCAAAAAAAATAACAAAGACATATAGCAAAATAATCAAAGGGGCAATAACTCTGTTTTGAAATTGATTATTCAAAAAAATTTGGAAGCTGGTTTTTAGATAGTCACTTAACTCTGAAGATGTGACCACAGCGTATTTTTGCCAAATTAACAAAGAACATTAACAACAAAAACTCAATAAGGGCCACAATTTCGTCAATTTCTCATAAATGAAAGAGATCCAAACAAAATTATTAAAGTTAACGCGTAAACAGACAGACAGACAGACACACAGACAGACACACAGACAGACAGACAGACACACAGACGGACAGACACACAGACAGACAGACAGACAAACAAGAAGAAAATATACCACTGCATAATATAATTGTGCGTGAAACAATATCAACGTCAATGTGTTACTTATTTAAGAAACAGTCGCGTTATTAAGCCTAGACTAAAAAAAAAATTAACACTTAAAGAAATATAGAACCCAAAGGTCATCAGTGACAAGAACGTGTCTACTTTGTATTTACTATTATTTTTATTTTTATATCAGCAAGTTATTAAAATGCAATTATTTGCGTACATCGAAGTCGGCTAAATAAATAAGCTTTTATTGGTAAGCAAGTACTATTACACGAATACAATATTTCGTGCAATATAAACCATGCCCACTGACATGTGCGTTTGGATAAAAACAAATGAATACAAAGGTGACCCTGATCTCACTGACTTTAGTGCAATATAATTAATAGTAACAGACACAGTGGCATTCCGTTTTAAAGAAAAAGGGGGTGTTCATTGTACTAGTTCAAAGCTTACTATATAATGCAAACTATACTTTTAAAGACATAGTGCATTCACCTGTAAAGAGTAATTAACCTTGTTATATGTTAGAGGTTCATTTTTTTTCAAGCACGTTTTGTATTTTAGAACCAGTCCCAAACTATGTTCAATTGAATTTTTTAAATAACGTTTTGTTTTAAGTCAGTCCTGAATATAACAAAGGTTTGTTCGTTCTTGCTCATAATGAAAGCGGATATCAGTCGCGTAGCAAGGGTGACGTGGGGGAATCTCCCCCTTTGTGATCCAAATTGCTCTAGATGTGCACACTTTGAAACTCATTTTTATGAAATAATTTTCGGACATTTATTTGAAAGAAACCAAATTACCATCTCGAAACTTGAAAAAAAGATAGCGGTTAAGTACACTATCATAAAACTGTGGCTATATTTTCAAGTGTTGACGCATTTGTCATGCAACCAGTTCTGTACAATTGCTGCATAATTCATATTAAACTGGTTTTGCTTATGATATTACGCATTGTCTTTTCAATAATCTGTAAGACTTATGCTTGCATTTTCGTAAGTGTTCGTCTCTATTGCACTACTGTGCCTAAGCTATAAAAACAATGAAATGAGTTGAATTGAATAGGTCTGATTTACGGGAGCATAATATAATCACCGCCTTACCTAATACAAGCTTACACTTACTTACCTCAATTTCATTTAAACAAGATTTTCACAGAAAAAGATAATTAAAGAAAAGTAAATATTTGATACACACTCTCTCTCGTCAATCTGAACCACTTAGACAGTTGGTGGCTTTCTAGGAGACAGTTTAATTTACAGAACAGCTTTGAAACGGTCCCGGTCCAGACAAAGCCGGCCACCCACGTAGCACGTGTCTAGTATACAAAGACAAATCCGTTCTCAGACGGAACTTGACAAATTGTTGTAGCAGGTATGACTTACCATTTGATATGCCAATCTGAGCCATCAATAAATAATAAAATAAGAGATCTAGCATTCCACCAGAAATATAATAAGTTTAAAATGAGTTGGCATTATCAATTTACTACCAACAATGTATTACAACAGGAGTTTTAAAAAAGCAGAAGGCGTTGATCGTCTTACAAAAATATTATTAACCATTTAAAACAAAATGTTATCCTTGACAACAATTTCAATATAACTATTAACAGTGAAGTTCTGTTGTTGTTTTTCAAAATCAAAACAGAAAAGTATTTAAAAAGTCGTATAAAGGTAGGCCAATCATTTACGACGAGTGTCCTAGCCAAGTCAACACATTCCACATTTTATTCATGTCACAGGACATTTACAAAGACATTTGAAAAATGTTGTTTTAATGTACTGTATCTTGCACAATATACTTTTAAACCAAGTGCATCAGACATAATTGCGGTTGGTCTGTAGGTCGGGGGTAGCTCATATCGACTGTTTTGTTATCAGGATATACAGGCCAGTTTCTTTCCTCTGCACACCTACCTTCTTCTTCTCCATCCTCTCCCTCACTCAGCTCTTCTTCGTCCTTAAGGAACCAGCATAATTTGTCTATCCCTTTCTCATTCTGAGTTTCACAGTAAACAGGGTCTACCTTTTTAAATATTCTGTGAAATTTTCTCCTGCCACATCAAATAGCAAACTTAAGAAGATGTATGAGAGAGACAGACAGAGATTGAGAAGAGCAAGCTGAAGGTCAAAGTTGTAGAGATAAAACGAATGTCACTCGATTGTTTTGATTATATCTAAAGTTGCCACCCCCCCCATTTCAAAATCCTGGTTATGAGCCTGTCAATTCCTGCAACCAATTGTAAGGTACGTATGAGGCAGCATTTATTATGAATCTAGAGGTAGGTAAGGTAGGGCCCCTGAATGCAGCATTAGACAAGTTCCCGCCAAAAAGCAGGTTGAGCCCCAAAGTGTGGCTCATGCCAAAGAGACAGGTTGAGCCCCATACAATAGGGATTCACTAATTGAAGTCTACCACCAATAATGAATGAGCTTCCACTACCGAAGTTCATCTATAGCCAGAAAGAATGGTCCTTGATACCTAGCACTGCAGGGAAGATCTGAGGAGGGATTGAGCTTGATTAACCCAGTAATTACTCTGGCAGAACGATACTGAGAAGAGAGTTTTTGCTATAAACACGTTTATTTATGTTGCCACCCATGTGCCTCACCAACAGCACCAACCTCTGCAGCCTCAACACCAACCTAGTGTAAGGTGAGATGAGTACCACTAGGTGGTGAAACATCTCCCAGATCCTTGGGTCACTCAACAACAGCTAAGCTCTCTCT